>JAGFPH010004803.1:38970-58242 GCA_018207615.1 Philaenus spumarius | reverse complement strand
TTTTGCATATGGTAGGGTATATTAACGGCTACAAATTAGCAAAATTTTATTAAAATCGCTAGAGCCGTTATTGAGAAATTTAGATTTTTCTCGTTTTTACTGGCCATTTTTGGGAGGTAAAACCCCTTATGCTAAAATGTCTCTTGTACATTTTTTGTAAAGTTAACGGTTTTCAAGATATTCCACGTTAAAAATTTGTATCGGCCGCATTTTTAAAATTATAAAAATAAATTCTTTGTGCTTGGTGAACTTGTTAATTGTAACATATAAAATGCTTATTCCAAATTAGAAATCGATATCTTATCTATTTCCAAAGTTACAGTGAGTTTTTGTAAAAACACAAAATGGCGGATTAAGGCTAAACTAAGCCGAAATCGAAAAAAATGTTATACTACATTTTCGATTTATTTTTGCATGTAGAATCTGAATCTGCATAGCCAGCCCAACCTTTTTGTAACACACTGTATATAATGAAAATGAAAATTGATTTTTGCTTAGTTTTTGCATTTTATTATGGGTTGTGTCATGTCTTACAGCTAAATTAGATAATTTATTTTCAAATGCAAAAGTTGGCAACTTAGCTATATAAATAAAATAAACGTGCATGTGTTTTTACATACAAAAGTAATTCTGCAACGTTACATAAACACGTGTACAAAAGCAAGGGACGTTTTTGTACTAACCAAGACGTACAAAATCATTACGTATAAAAATCAGCAAGGTTCAGTTTTTAATACAAACGACGCCCTTATCTTCATGGGAAGTAATAAGGGTGTGAATTAATGAAGGGCATCACACCCCTGCGAGGTATAGAACGCCAAGTCTCATCATAAACTTTGTGTTTAATATGCATGGCGGTGGTGGTTTCTATACAAGTAGCATGGCTCACTCTACCAACTTAGGCAGTTGGAAGAGAAATATACTTTACACGTTGGTAATGCTCGTTAGTACATTCGAATAATGTTTTACCCAAATAGAACATTAATTGTTATGCAAACTTATTGCTAAAAACTACAAAAATATTTCTTGGTAGTTGTCCGTAATATACATTTTTTTAGTTTTAACCAAAAACATGGTTATCTTTTAAGCTACAGAAATAACATAAAAACAGTTATGTATGTCATTGACCCTAAAACTGTTAATGCGAACTGGAATGCGTTTTCCCAAAGTCAGGCTATTTCGGTGCGTGTGCAAGCATATTTTCAAAAAATAGCAAAATATAGTAATTATAAACCAATCCAAAAGTGTTCCATAGCTTTTTTGTACAGAAAGGTTTAAAGAATTTATATATGCCAATAAAAAAATTATTGATGTAAAATGTACAAAGTTGTTAGCTCAGGAAACAAAAAATGTTTAGTAACGAAAGGAAAGGTTCAAATTTAGGCCTACATAAAAGTCGTAAACATTTTTTGTAATTTTTTCTCGTAAATGTAAAAAACATTGTAATTTAGTCCTGAATAGAACTGTATAAAAATATTTGTCAATTTCAAATTTCTTATTTTGAAAACACCAGTTTTTGTGTTCCTACTACAAGACTGCTAACAAAACAGGCCTAGTTTGAATAGTAATTTAGGGATATATGCTTTGCCCAAAAATTAAATATTATTATGAGAAAGTGTAGAGAATAAATCAAAGAACTGAACTGTATAATTGTAAATTATTATTTCATAAACATATTTGACTCAGTTTTACTTGAATCACAAAATTAGATCAAACAAATGAAACCGCTCACGTACCAAGTCTATACATTAGAACTAGCGTGGGAACGGCGAGTTTTGAATTCAATAAAAGTCTGTATTTCCCAGGACTGTACGAATAAAACCGTAACAGTAAATGTGGTTTAGTTTCACGAAACAAAAGATCAGAGTTTTCCCTACAAATCGATATAAACATATCTATACTAATATATCGAATTATAACAGATATCACGAAAGCAAAATGTGCTTTTTCATAGGCTGAAAACTGTCCAATTGCCCAAACTGTAAATAGTATTAAGAGAAAGTGTAGAGAATAAATCAAAGAATTGAACTGTATACTTGTAAATTATTATTTCATAAAAGTATTTGAGTTAGCGTTACTCGTATAACAAAATGAGATGAAACAAATGAAACCTCGTGCGGACAAAGGGAATTCGAAAATTGGAAACAGCCTTGCTTTGCGATTTCAAGCGGTAGGGAATTCTGCTCAAGTCTGTACTTTCAACTGCACTGCTGTTTAAATAACATCTAACCAGTCGAATATAGTTTGCTTTACACCAAACGAAAGATTGAACTTTGTTCTATAAATAGACATAAAAAAGTCTATTGAAATAATTCAAATTGTAAGAGATATCTTGAACGCAAAATAATAATATGCTGTTTTATTGGTTGAAATCTGTCCAATTGCAAAGGTTTACAGCCATTATTGTCAAAATATCCCGATCGAACGCCATTGAGCTTTAGAGAAGTGACAAAGTAGAGTATAATAATTGCATTGTATTTCACGGGCGGCAAAACGTTTACAGAAAACTAAAGTTTTAAAACGATGATTGCATATATGTAAATATACGTTTTAGAAAACAAATTTAAATACACAAATTGAAGTTTATATTATTTACTTTCCAACGGTTTCTGTTTTGTTGCGATTAGATGATTTTTAGTGAAATATTCAATACAAAGTGGCGTTGTCAATTGAGTAGTGTAGACCAAAGCCTGGCGCTTTGACTGCTCAATTAAGCAGTCAAACAGCTGTAGGATTAAAAAAAGGAAATTTCTTCCTGAATCACCCAGTTTATACAGATAACAAAACAGTGAAATGTAAATTCTTGTGTAACTGGAAAGGCCTCAACTTTCTATAGATAATTTTCTATAGGTAAAATGGGTGTATGCATAGGTGTGAGAATGTCTTTTTCTTTTTGTAATGTGAACGCTTGTGATTATTAAGAACACCAATCCAGCACACACTGGACTTATTTTCAAAACGCAGCCTGTAATGTCAGAAAAATATTGCTAGATAGTCCTTGACTAGTTGTAATGGTAAATTTATATATATATATAAATTCAGCATACGGTCTGTGGACAATTTTAAGTGTGATTTATATTTGAATATGCACAAGAGTAAAAATGTACAAGTCTCATTGTGCTTTTTATTGAGATGTGTTTCTTTTTTATATCTGTCTACAATGGTTGAATATTTTTTTATTTGTAATATTGATTATCTCTCTATACTAAGCTATACTAATATTATTAAGAGGTACAATTTGTTTGTTTGTTTGAATGTAGGGGGGAATCTCTGGAACAGACTACTGAACCGATTGAAAAAGAAATAGTTTTACTAATAAAAAGCTACACTCCTGAGAAACATAAGCTATAATCATTTTGATAAAAACATTTTTTATTTCGATATTTGTAAATTTAGTCGGAACGATGAACCAACACATGTATTACCATAGCAACCAATTGAATAAAATAACAGGTAAAACAGCTGTTTGCTCCAGTATCCATTAACAGCTGATTTCAAACTTTGAAGTAATTGTTTGTATTTATAACTTTTAGGTTTGGTTTTTATTAATGTGTAGATCTGAGTCTTACTGGTTCTTTTAACCTTTATTATAACTGCTGTTATAAAATATACAAAATAATTTGATTTGGACATTTAACATTGTTTACTATCTTAGCATTGGTGTTATTATTAATCCTACATCTATACTAATATTATAAAGAGGTAAAGTTTGTTTGTTTGTTTGTTTGTTTGTTTGTTTGTTTGTTTGTATGTAGGGGGTAATCTCTGGCACTACAGAACCAATTGAAAAAATAGTTTTACTAATAAAAAGCTACACTATCCCTGAGTAACATAGGCTATAATTCATTTCAATAAAAACTTTTTTTTATTTAAATATTTGTAAATTAGTCGGAAAATTTCTTAGGTTAGTCCTAGAATGATAAACCAACACATGTATTTGCATTTATTACCATAGCAACCAATTGAATAAAATAACAGACAATGTAGCTATTTGCTCAAATATTTCCATTAACAGCTGATTTAAAAATTTAAAACAGTTATTTGTCTATTTCTAGCTTTTAGGTTAGGGTATTAAAGTGTAGACCTGAGCCTTACTGGTTCTTTTTACCATTACTATAACTGCTGTTATAAAATATAAGAAATAATTTAATTTGAACATTTAACATTATTTCCCATCTTGTTTTGAGGTTATTGTTAATTCTAAACTTTATTACAAATAAAACATGTTTTTAGAAGGTTCCATTGGGGGTTGGCGTGCGAAGCACGCAGGGGTCTCCCCTAGTTTATTATAAAGAAAACATATCATGATTATGTGTATAGAAGGTCCCAACGGGGTTGGCGTGCGGAGCACGCAGGGGTTTCCCCTAGTTTTTTTATATATAGAAGTAATTATATCAAGGTTTGGAGCTACTATTTCTGTGCTGTTAACAGCAATAAATACATTATTGGGCAGTGAAAAAAATACGATTAAAACCAATCGAGTACTTCTTGATTTAAAACTATAAAGTTATAATACAGGAAATAGTAAATCTTGACGGGATTATTGAACGCCGGGAGCAAGTAAAATGTAAAATAACAAACGTGTCACAATAACAAAACAGAAGACGTTATCAGGCGATGTTATTGATCGCGGGTGACGTGTGCGTGAATGAGTTGCCTTCAATTATTCAGGGCAGTACGCAGAAAAATATAACCGTGTAAGGCGTAGCTAGCGTGTCCGCACGGTATTCGTGAAATGTTTATACACAGTCACTTCTTTAATTTGTATAATTTATGTTCCCAAGTTCAGCTGGTGCAATCGATATCGTTTCAGAATTCATTGTCGTTCGATGTGATTGCTCGTACGCGCATTGTGTCCTTGTTTTGTTGATGATATACAACAAGGATAGGCCTGCTGACTGTTGAATTTATATTTTAAAACGTGTTGGATGAAAACAATTTTTAAAAGATATTTCGCAAATGGACGCAAAATATGTAGCTAAAATAAAACACCAGAGTAAGAAATAATTCGACAACGCAGCTGAATCGCTGACGTGAGTTGAGCAAATTTCCAAAATTAGGTTTAAAGGCCTATGTTTTAGGGTTTCAACCGACAATTTGGGAAATAGGTCTGCTCACGACGGTGCTGAATAGCTGCCTGTTTCTACGAAATATAATAGTAGAATTTGTTTGCGCCTAAACTCACGCGCTCCTTCGTTACACTCTCAGTGGAAAAACCCGCTTCTTGCGGCTTCGGGCTATGGGCTTCGCTTCGCTCCCAGCGTAAAAACTCGCCCGTCGGCCTCGGCTGAGAAGATGCCCCCAAGGTAAAATCCACCACGTGGCTTTAAACCGGGTACATTTACGATATTTTACGTTTTGCTCGATTTTGGGGGAACCGAGCAAGCTATATAAGGTCGCGTAAAAAAACAAACGTGCAGAATAACATCCTACATTTATATTTTATAGAAAAAACCCTGACAAAAATTAATTCTCGTAGGAAAATACTCAAAAACTTTTACTTCCTGTCGAAAAACGTGCTTTCGATTGTGGGATTTTTTTTGGCTAACGAACTCGTCCGAGCGACGTAGACAACCAACATGTGTACCAAATTTGAACCAAATCGGACTTAAAATGCGGCCGCTAGAGTGCGAACACATATATACATATAATATATTTGATTTTTAATGACATCCCAAAACGCGTTCAGGGGCCATGATCGGTGCTCATTTGTTACTCCCGACCTTAGGTCTTACCGTAAGGGTCACTGCAACAGCTCGTTTTTCCTATGGAAATTCGCTAATAATTCGATCGCTCAGTTGAATGCATGACGTGAGTTGAGCGAATATTCAAAGTATAGTGTACGTGTTTTAGGGTTTCAACTATTTGGGAAATTAGTTTACTCACGAAGGAGCTGAATATGCGTGTATGAAATGATATATTGTTTGCACCTCAGCTTTCAGCCATGGCTCGCAGCGGCTCGCTTTGCGAGTTCGAACCTCGACGGATTTTGCACTGTTTCGATTCGCTCTCAGTGATTCGTACTCGCTTTTTTTACTTTTATGGTATTTTACGTTTTTATCGATTTTAGGGGATACCAGACGGGCCATAAGGTTGTGTGAAAAAGCCAAATGTGCAGAATAATCTGGTATATATTGTTTAAGTTATAAATTCAAAAAGTTTGATTCTACTATTGTAAAGAACGTGCTTTAGATTTGTTTTACATTTCTTGCTAACGAACTCGTCCGATCAAATTGGAAAACTAAAAATTGTATCAAATTTGGACCAAATTTTAAGTAAAATGTAACAGTTAGAGTGTGAACACATATACACAAAAAAATAAAGAATTTATTTCCTGCTTACATAATATCAGCACTAACATAATGCAAAATTATACGTACATGAAAAACTAAAACTACATATCGATAACAACATAATTGTTTACTAAATACATTAATATTTACAAAGAAAATTAGGTTATGTACAATTTTTTTTCTACACTTTTTTGATCAAACTTGAAAAACTTAAAACAATTATTTCTTTGAAGAACAGAAGTTCAATGTTACCACTATTATTTATATCAATATACAGGGTGTTTAAAAACTCCCTGGAAATATTTTGTGTATTTGTTCCTTAGGTCAAGACAACCAAAAAACGTCACATAAATATGGGTCTGAAAACGTCACATAAATACACTTGTTTGACCGTCCAAGAAACTTCGTGCCAAATTTGAAGTTTCTATCTGAAATAGTACTCAAGTTATAAAATAATTTGTAAAAAAACACAAACTGACGGACAGACAGAAAACTAGGCATTTCAGACCCATATTTATATGACGATTTTTGGTCGTCTTGACTTAAGGAACAAATACATAAAATATTTTTAGGGAGTTTGTAAACACCCTGTATAACATTTAGTGATCTCAGGTAAGGCCTACCTTCTACTAAAGAAAAACATCGGCGAGAAAAACAAACACATTGCACCTAAACAGGCGCACAGAAAATCTTCAATATTTTCAAACTAAAGAAGCCAGCTATTTAAGTATTTTTAGAAAAAGGTTAATTCCATAAATTGCTTTAATATAAAGTTAATACAAAGTTTTTATAACACCCCCAGAAAGTGTTCTAGAGACAATGATCGGTGCTTATTGACCCTACCTAAGGTCTCACCGTGTTCGTTCGTAAAACAACTCGCAAAAAAGCTTTATTTAAACTTTATAACCTCTTCTAAATCATCAATGGTTGCTTCATTTTCGCCACACATTGCGTTATCAGTTGCAGCTACTGTAGCTCGTGTTATCAGTTCATACGAAGTGGTTGCGTCATATCAAAATGTTTATAGTTTCCTGGATGATCGAGCTCATTTTGCCAACTGTTAAAACGTTCTAAAAATCAGGAAATTTATCCATTCCGAATCACTCCACACAGAACACGAATGTTTACGACATAAAATAATTCGACCACGCAGCTGAACCGCGGCATGCGAATTTACAAAATTAAGTTTATAATGTTTTAGGCTTTTAAACCGACTTTTTGGGAAATCGGTCTACTAACGAAAACGCTGAATTACTGCTTACTCGCACGAAATATATTAGTAGAATTTTTTCGCAACTCAGGCTCTAGCTTCGTACCACTCGTTCCGGAAAAACAGGTTTTGCGAGTTTGCACCTCGACCTAGTATGCTTCGCTCGCAATCCAAAAAAGTTTCATTCTAGTACAAAAAAGAACCGGATCAAAAAAAGTGCTTCAGGTTGTTGGATTTTTGTCTCGATCTGAGCCACTTATTAAAAAAACGTCTGTACCAAATTTGGACCAAATCGGACGTAAAACGCGACTGTTAATAATGTACGATATTATACAAATTTTAATGATGCCCCAAATACTGGGGACCAGTATCGGTGCTCACATTGACCATTCCCTACCTTAGAACTCACCATAAAGTCATTACAATAACTCATATTTCCATTCGTTATTAAAGAAATTTTCTCTAAAATGAATACAGAATCTAAGTTTTCCTGTAGAAAATCCTATTACTTTAAATGAGCAATTCTTGTATCTATCTGTGTACCTGTCGCGGATCTCGAAAACGGCTCTAACGAATTCAAAGAAATTTTGTATTTTGGTGTAGTTTTGATTTTTAAGTACACCCATATAGTTGTATTTCGTGTAAAAACGCAATTTTTTGAGAAAATCTAATTTAAAAGTTGAAAAACTTTAACACAAGGTCTTATGGGTTGCCATGTTGGTTACAAAATAACAAGGAAATAGTAAATAAAGCGATCAAAACAGTTGTTTATAAACAAGCCAATTTATACTGTTTTATCAGCTGTTCATTGGATAGTTTTTAATTACTGTTAAAAAACAAGCTAATTTATACTGTTTTGGCACGTTGGAATATTTAGAATAAACTAGCTGACCCGTGCGAAGCATGCGCATTCTAACTTACTTAAATCCCACTTAATTAAAGTACACACCATATAGCTGGGTATTGTTATCATCAGTGTTGCCAACGCCAAGAAAATATCCCTACAACTTACTTGATCTTACATCACTGCTACTTTCGGATTAATTATTTTTTTATTTTTGTTTTCGTATAATTGTATTTTGTATATTTTTCCGGTGTAGCGGTTAAGGAAAGCTTTAAAATGAAGCCTCACTCATGTAATTTGATGATGTATTAAGGAAATTATGGCGTACCGACAAAAAAATGCCCTTGAGAAATAATATATGTGATTGGGCCTGATTTAACAATTTATTTTGTCAAAAAAAAAGGTAAACCTGGCAAAGATGGATAAATTCCAATAGTCAATTTTGTAATATAGGCCTGGCTCATTTATGAAACATAGTATTGAGGTTATTGTTAATCCTGCAATAATTTTTACTATATTTAGGCCTGGTTTCAAAACTTTAGTTGACAAAAGATAGTAGAACTAGGACTAAAATCGTAATGAAAGCCTCTTTCGTTTCTAAAGCATGTATTTGAGGTTATAATTATAATTAATTAATTACTGTTAATATATTTAAGCCTTGTTTCATAATTTTACAAACCTATGTACAAACGAGCCAAAGATTAACGAGATTCTTTAATGAATTTTCCAACTGCGAGCGAAGCGAAGCAGCCATTTGAAGCTGAGGAGGGGTTGGGACGTGAAGCCCCTAGTAAGCCTAAATACAGGAAAGACCAAATTCGTTTTTTGTTTTAATGATGCTTCTTGTTTTATGAATTCAATACAATAAAATGTAATCAGCAAAATTAGGAATGACTATGTAATTCCACACGTATTATTAAAACAAAATATCCTCAATTTTAATCCTAAGTTTATCAATTAAGAAATAATTAATTACAACCAGGCGTTGGGACCATGATCGATGCTCATTGACCACTCCCAACATCAGGTCTCCCCATAATTGTCACTGCAACAGCTCACCTTTCCTATTGAAATTACTTGGTATCTTCTTTACATACATAATACATCGACCGAACAATTTAATATTTAAGTACAAGTACAATAATACACCGAGCCAAAGGTTCTTGTCGAATCAATAATCACAACAAATCCTTAGAAATGAGTTGCAATATTCTTTTACAAGCTTAAGTTTTATGAAAACACAATCCCGATATGAAATAATGAAAAAGCTTACAGCATTATTTGCCTGCTGGTGGGTTTCACCACTCATTGTTCCCATCATTAATGCGGGAAAGATGGGTCAAATAGGTTGAAATCTACATAAAATGTGTTGTGAATGAACGGTTTTGTTTTAAGTTGATGTTCTTATGTTTATGTTCCATTTATTGTGTGCTTAAGTGTCTTTATGTTCTGATTTTCACTACGCTAGAGCGTTATGTTAGGATTTGAAAACAGGTAATAAATTTTGTTTTCTAGTTAAGTGAAAGTAGAGGAGACCCCTTCGTGCTCCTCACGCCAACCCCGTTGGAACCTTCTGTACACATAAACATGTTATGTTTTCTTTATAAAATAAACGGTACCAGATAACTGCCAGATACTTTCTCCCAGTTGAAACTTTATACCTTCCCAAGAGTAGCATAGGAGATGGTTATTTAGAATTTCAAAAGTAGGACATACCATGGAAAATACTGCATGTAACACACATCCATATTATATTATTGCCTTTTTGGTCAAAACTCCCCAAAAATCTGTTATTATTATTATTACCTAAACGAGAATTTTTAGAAAGATGCGGTTTTTTTGCATATTGTAGAGTAGATTAAGGGCTACAAATGAGCTTATTATATCAAAATCCTTAGAGCAGTTTTTGAGAAATTTAGATTTTTCTCGTTTATTGGCAATTTTTTTTGGGGGGGGGGGGGCAAAACCCCTTAAAAATAAAAAATTTGAAAAAATGAAAAAAACGCCTGGAGATATTCCAGAACTACACCTACATACCAAATTTCATCAAAATCGGACGGTTGGTATGGTCTCCAGCTCTGTACACATCCTTACAGACACAAAGACATCACCAAAAAAACACTTTTTTGGGTTCAGGGAACACCAAAAACATAATTCCACTAAAAATATTTTTGGCTTCATTGAGCACCAACACAGATAATTCCACTAAACAATTTTTTGGGGTTCAGGGAGCACCTAAACATATAATCCCACCAAAAATTCAAATTCGAAAAAATGTTTACGAAAACAATACTTTCTCCATAACTACGTATAGGGTGGAGAAAGTAAAAGGTGTAGGATTAATAATAACACCAAAGCCAAGATGGTAAATAATGTTAAATGTTCAAATCAAATTATTTCGTATATTCTATAACAGTAGTTATAATACAAACTAATAAAACCAGCAAGGTCTACACTTAAACACCTTACCTAAAAGTTAGAAATACAAATAATTGCTTCAAAGTTTGAAGCTGTTATTGAAATATTGGAGCAAACAGCTGTTTTATCAGTTATTTTATTCGATTGGTTGCTATGGTAATAAATGTAAACACATGCGTTGATTCATCTGTCTAGGCCTAACCTAAGATTTTTTACGACTAAATTAAAAAAATACAGAAATAAGAAATATTTTTATCAAAATGAATTATAGCATATGTTACTCAGGGATAGTGTAGCTTTTTGTAAGTAAAACTATTTTTCCAATCGGTTCAGTAGTTCCAGGGTTATAGTAAAGATAACATCTAATTATTTATCATCGGGATAAATCTTTGTAGAATGAAATTTAATGTCCTTATAAAAAACAAAAACAAAAAACAACTATATCATTAAAACATTGATTATTTTTCGATTATTTTTTAGGGTTTACCAATACATAATAAAACATTTAAATAAACTGTTGATAATTCAACTCTTACAACAATAACAAAGTTCTGGTTTTAAACTAAGTTGCTTTTTCTTAAATTCAAGTGTGATCATGTCCAAAATATGAATATACACAACTACAGCACCAGGCAATTTCGTACCAGACAGCACAGGCAAATTTATACAGTAAACTTCCCTCACAAGCTGGGGCACAGTTCACGAATAAGCTTCCTAAAAGCATTCAAAATTCACCAGACTACAGGATTTAAAAAAAACAATCTCTACGGTAAAAACTCGGTGGATGAGTTTGTATACCATCGCGTACTATTTTGTGATAGATGCGATCTCTTGTTTTATGCAATGTGTTTTATCTTATTACCTTATTCTTACAGATTTTGTATTTTTTCAATTTTGTGTATTTTTGTAAATCAATTTCTACAAAAACGAGTGTACATCCGTACGGACATGCGTACGTAAATGCGTACGTACATACTTACGTACGTGAGGAACAATATAATACAACAGCTGGTTTCACCCATCATCTGTTATACTCAAACAAAACCTAGCGCAGATTACACTTTGTGGTTATGTTTACAACTTAAATAATATAATAATTTGTGAAGTTGATTGCTTTAATTATGGTTATAGCACTAATGTAGGTTATAGACGTTATAAGATTTGCTATGAGGTTATAAAATGAATATAAATAAAGAATTTTATCATTAATATATTCATTTATACAAATTTAAAGAAGAGATACGTATTCGTTTAACTTAGGAAACATTCGTACATTTTCGTCTAGCCTAATATATAAACATATTCGATTATTAATTTCTTCATTATATTATTAACTAGCTGACCCGTAAGGCGTTCCACGTGGTGGTTGGTATTTTCAGAGGAAGCTATATGACAAATTTCATTCCAATCCGTTCGGTAGTTTTGAAGAAATCGTGATTTAATAACTTTGATACCCCAAACCCCCCCCTAAAATTTCGAAATTTTTGAAACCATTTCTTACCGAGCACCTATGACATTAGAGGAAGCTACATACCAAATTTCATTCCAATCCGTTCGGTAGTTTTTAAGAAATCGTGATTTAATAACTTTGATCCCCCCAAACTCTCCCTAAAATTTCGAATTTTTTCAAACCCTTTCTTAGTGAGCACCTATGGCCCTAGAGGAAGCAACATACCAAATTTCATTTCAACCCGTTCGGTAGTTTTTGAGGAATCGTGATGAGTTAGTCGCTTATATATATATAGATAACATCTAAATCAAAATGCATATATCAAAATGAAGTAAAAATCAATTAAAATATAAATATTATAATCTTTATTTCGATATACAGGGTGACCGATAAGTAAATTGCCAAACTTCGGACAATTTAAGTTATGTGTAATAATTGGTTTATTCAACCCGGCATCCTACACCAACACAGTAATCATAGCAATATTGTACGTACATTTGCAGCCATTATCTTTAACTCAGCTATTGTCCCTCATCCGATTGTTTTGATTGTTATACCATCCGATAGGGAATCAAAAAGGCTACAAAAAAGGTGTCGTGACATATTTTGTTAAAATGTACGGTTTTAGAGTAATTTAGGTTTTTAGCCGCCATTTTGAAACTCATAATTGGATTTATTCGCTTATTTTTCTTGAGATATATCATTGTTAGCTTAACCTTCATGCCAAATTTAAACTCAATCAGTCAAATCGTTCTCTGGACAATAATTATTTTGTACAAAAAACAAAAAGGGGATATCTAGAAAACGAAGCGTTTTCGTGTCTGTGTTTATATTAGCTTTTTTTTCTTATTTTGACTCATAGAACCGTTACCCAAAGTTTTGCACTTTACTTATAGGGCATCCTGTATAGTATTGTATATAAATAAATTTGTTTAACAAATAGGCCTACAGTTTTACAATCCTTATAATTGTACACAATTACCAGTTAAAAATTCTCTCAGCATACTTAGGTAGGCCTAGATAAAGTTTGTCGTTTTAAATAGTATTTTTTATAAATAAAAAGGTACTTCTGATGTGTATCTAATTGATCTGCCTGTGATTTTTCATGGTGGCTTACTAGTTATTGTATATTTTTCTTTATTGTTGCAGTTGTTTAATTGTATTTTGTGTGTATTGTTCCAACATGTTATTATACGTTTTATACGAATACTTTTTGTAAACAAATTGACAAAAATCAATATCGAACAAATGTTGGGGAAAAATCTCTCATAGTTTTAAATAAATTCATTAAAAAATAGTATTAAAAAATATCTATATTGAAAAAGTACAAGAAGAAGTAATTAATGAAATTAGTTTCAGTGTATTAATTAACAGAGCCTATTGTAAAATTCTGTACAATTACATAAAATAGTGAAATCGCATTGTTTGCTTCAAACGAAAACCAATGTTTTCACTGGGTATGAGTGGGTAGATTATTTAAAATTCAGGATCGATTCCATTCCACCGCATTATATTTATTTCCCTATGGAACTAAGTTAAGCCTAACACGTGAACAACGTAATTTTTTACAACAAACGTTATAAAACGTGTCTCATTTAAAATGAAATGTGAACGATATGTGTAACATAGACTATTCTAACCTAAACGTAGACGGAGAAACTAAGATTATCTGTGGTAAATGTGACTTTACACTATTCCTCTAAACAAGAAACTTTGATTTAAAAAGTTAGGAATACAAAATACTAGTAGCAAAGTAGGTTACTGCATTACTGTGTGGGAGCCATTCCGATATTGCAATGCACCGAGATTAGATCCTGCACGCCCAGAAACATCTTACTAAATGCTGGCAAATTGAGTTTTCTATCTTTTAGTTGTACGTAAAATAAAAGAGATTTAAATAAAAAATAATTCAATCAAGCAGCTGAACCGCAGACGTGAGTTGAGAAAATTTCCAAAATTAAATGCACATGTTTTACGGTTTCAACCGATTATTGGGAAGATGGTCTTCTCAAGAAGACGCTGAATGCATGCGTGTAAGAAATATATTTGCTTTGATAGTTTGTGCTTCGAACTAGCGGCCTTAGATATTAGACTGCTACTTCGCTCGATCGTAGTGGAGCCGTTGGTCCAGGAGTTGGAGCTGCCCAAAACGTGGTGGATTTTACCCAGGTACTTTTATGGTATTTACGTTTTGACCAGTTTTGGGGAAACGAGACGGGCTATAAGGTTGTGTAAACAAACAAAATGAGCACCATAACCTCTTAAATTAAATTTTGTTAGATAAAACTCCAAATAGTGTTTTGATAACGAACTAGTCCGAGTGACTGGGAAAACCAACGTGTGTACCAAACCGGATTTAAAATGCGACCGTTAGAGTGCGAACACACTTATACGTATTTGAATGAAACATTTTAACGACACCCTAAGACGTGTTCTGGGGACCATGATCGGTGTTCAATGACAGCTCACGACCTTAGGTCTCACTATAAGAGTCACTGCAAATAGCTCATTTTTCCTGTCGAAATTCGTTTGAAATTCTGTGCAATTGCAATGGAGTAAATCAAAGATTTCACCTGTTAAGATTTCGTAACTCGTTCAATACATTCTCTTTCAAGCATGTGATTCCACCTTTTTTACAAAAAAAACACAAACTATGTCAACTTTACTTATCTATGAGTTGTTTTGGCCTATTCTATACTAATATTATAAAGAGGTCAAATATGTTTGTTTGTTTTTATGTAGGGGGTAATCTCTGGAACTACTGATCCGATTAAAACATAATTATTTTATTAATACAAAGCTACACTATCCTTGAGATATTTGGATAAAAACATTTTTTATTTTAATATTTGTAAATTTAATCGGAAAAATTCCTAGGTTAGGTTCTCATTTATTACCGTAGCAACCAATTGAATAAAATAACAGATAAAACAGCAGTTTGCTCTAATATTTCCATTAACAGCTGATTTCAAACTTTGAAGCAATTATTTGTATTTCCAACTTTTAGGTTAGGTTTTTATTACAGTGTAGACCTGAGCCTTGCTGGTTCTTTTAACCTTAATTAAAATTAATACAAATATACGGTTTTTATTTTTATTTTATTCTTGGTCGAGCCAGTGTAATTATATTTTCACTTGCTGACGAGTGTGTGTATTCTTCTTTTATTTTGAGATTTTAGTTTTAAAAGGGATAACAAAAATACAAGGTTTTTTTTTTAAATTTGCCACCATTGTTATCTTGTAAACTATAAATCTGACAGCAAACTTTAAATTGAGAACCTGTCTTTGTATATTTTTAGAAATTAAAAAAATATATAGTTAAAATGTACGTAAATGACCGCCATTTACTAAAGTGGTAGTCAACTTTCGAAATTCCTGTGGAGCATCCTGTATTTTATGATGATTTTACAAGTTATTTTAAGAATTGTTTGTTCTTGGTGTTTTTAATTTTAACTTTTTTTTTGTTATGGTTAACCGTTTAAAAGTTAGTAAGCTTTTAAAACACCTAACTGAGCAGATGGTATTTTTTGTATGGAAACGTTTTGAATACGCTCTTAACACTAATAATGCTTTGTTTAAAAAAACAAAACAAATAACTTTATTAAACCCACAAATAAGTTTTTAGTTATTTTTTTTTAAATCGTAATACCGGAATTAAGTGATACAACTACAAATTTGTTACACACAAAAAATTAAGTCCGTAACGTATTTGTATAACAAAATTATCATTAAATACGGTGTTTCAAAAGAAATTCATAAGTTGACCGCCATATTGGTGAATGGCGGACATTTACAAATATCTTAACTACATACTTTTTAATTTATCAAAAAACAACTAAAGATTCGCTATTTAAAGTTTGCAGTCAGATTTATAGATACTAGGGGAAACCCCTGCGTGCTCAGCACGCTTATGCTTGTATACGCGTAATCATGTTATGATTTCTTTATAATAATGGTGTAGGATTAATAATAACCCCCAAAGCTAAGATGGTAGATAATGTTAAATGTTCAAATCAAATTATTTCGTATATTTTATAACAGCAGTTATAATAAAGGTTAAAAGAACCAGCAAGGCTCAGGTATACACTTTAATAAAAACCTAACCTAAAAGTTAGAAACACAAATAATTGCTTCAAAGTTTGAAATCACCTGTTTGAGCAAACAGCTGTTTTATCGGTTATTTTATTCAATTGGTTGCTACGGTAATAAACGTAAATACATGACGTGTTGGTTCATCAGTCTAGGCCAACCTAAGATTTTTTCCGAATAAATTTACAAATATTGAAATATAAAATATTTTTATAAAAATAATTATAGCCTATGTTACTTTGGGATAGTGTAGCTTTTTATTAGTAAAACTATTTTTTCAATCGTTTCAGTAGTTCCAGAGACTACCCCTACATTCAAACAAACAAACAAATTTTACCTCTTTATAATATTAGTATTGATTAGTAACGACAAGATACTATACTAAATGGTGGCCCATTTAAAAAAGACACCCTGTATAGCCTAGAAGATTTCATGTAATTAGGGTATAAGTGAGAATATTGGCAGAGAGGTTAAAACCACTTGTCCTGTCTGCTATATTTGGAACGTCCAACGCAGTTGCGTAGGTTAGAGGTTTTATTCTAGCTACTGGTAGCACACTATTGATTTTCACTTCACGCTGCTCCACTTCTGTATTATTAGGGAAACTACTATAAAGCAAAAGAAACTGTTACAATTGCTATATGGAAAATTTACAATTTAGAAATGCTTTTAGTTTAGGACGAAGACATAAAATTATTTTTTAACTCATTGTTTCAGTATGTAAGCCACAAATAAAATAACTAACTACGAGTTATTCATCGTTTGACTTTGTTCTTCGTCTTTTTATGACGCAAACGAAATATAAGTTTCATCAGATTTGTTAAAAACATTACAATGTTCTCATCACATGTAACACAAAGACATGTGACTCACAACACATAACACAATCTGTGACGTCCACTTTGTTGGACGGTCGAACATGTCTTTGTGGTATATGTGATTTTAAATTTTATATAGGTCTATAGCGTATTCTTTTTTTTTTTTTTTAAATAATCTGATGAAACATAATTATGTTTCAAAACTCGTCATAAATAAAATCAAAACGAATGACAAATAACAGGTAAATTAGGCCTGTATACGTGTCTACATAAAAAGGAAAATTTATTTTTAATTTGTCCTCTAGAGACTCAAAAACTATTCGACCGACTTTACTAAATACAAATTTCAAAGTTTATCCATATTGGCAGGATTGTTTATACCTTAAATTTCTTAAGTGTAAGGGTTTGAAACGGAGTTGTTACCACTGTACAATAAATATAAATTAAACTAACTTCCTACAAGCTACAAAACTAAAATCATGTGATATATATATATTTAAGGGATATAAAAAAAACTACTTGCAATAATGTGATTACTTAAGTCAAAGGGATGGATGGAGTAACTACCCTTAAAATTAAATAGTAATTCATACTCTTACTTTTTCTATATCCTCAAAAACTACTCTACTAATTTCAAAAATTACATATATTAGTACCAGCAGATTTTAGACAATAGTATCACTACAAATAAATAAATTTAAATAGGGTACTGTAGCTACCCCTATACAAAAAACAAATGCACTAAATTCCTACGAACTCTAAAAGTAAAATTATTTCATATTATTCTAGACATCCAAAACCCGCGCAATTCGATTACTCCAGTCAAAGGGATGAAATGATATAACTACCCTTAAAATTAAATCAAGCAATAGCTAATAGCCTGGACCACTAGTTAGTTATAATTTTTACTAGTGAGCTCCCGTGAAAACTCACAGGCTGCTTAATTAGATACACATCAGAAATACATCATTCAAAAAACAAACTATTTAAAAATAACATTATGGCCTACTTATTTAGGCCTACGTAACTATACTGATGGGGATTTTTAACTCGGCAAATGTGTACAACAATAAGGGTTATAAAACTGTAGACCTATTTGTTAAACTTTTTTTATTTACATACGTTATTATATATTTAAAGAAAGATAAAAATACTATCTTTTAATTGCTTTTTATTTTATATTGATATCTCAAATAATCTAGACGTTATTAATATTACAGTGAAGAAATTAATAATCGAATATGTTTATATGTTATACGAAGATGTACGAATGTTTCCGAAGCTAAACGAATGGGTAAATTTGTATAAACAAATATATTGATGGTAAAAGGTTGTATTTATATACAGTTTATTACCTCAAAGCAAATATTATAATGTTTATTATAGCATACTTTAGTTCTATAACTCATAATTTAAAAAAAAAAAATCAACTTAACAAGAAACTATAACGATTGAAGTTCTAAACATAACCTGAAACTATAATCCACACTGGGTTTACAGATGATGGGTGAAATCAGCTGTTATATTATATGTTACTCACGTACAGACGTACACTCTCTTTATAGGAGTTGATATTTTTATTCTTGGTTATGTTTTATGATACTTTTTAGAGAGATGAAAACAGGTCAAATGAAGTTTTCAAGGGCTACAGTTTCTGAAGAATTAGTTTGAGCAAATTTGCAACACGATATTTTTTTAAATAACTCTAGTGTTTTTCGTTGACATTTTAAAATTGCTAATAGAACACACAAACTTCATTCAACGCGTTAATAATTTATACAACTTTTGGTTCACCAATCCTGCACACGAACAATCACGATTTTATCCGAGAATCTTTGATGCGATTCTGAATCGATTTTTCAGAAACAAGGTTGTTCGTTATTTTTTTAATTATTGTAAAGATGTATACCTAACTGAGAAATAACATAAAGTTTATGTGATATAATCAAACGAACACTATTTGTGTATGACTGTCCCGTAGATTTTTTCACGTGGCTAGTAATAACCAATAATCTGTATACATTAAAGGCTCTATCAAGACTGAATGTCTGACTGGCATAGAATCAACCTAGAGCTTTTTGATATACAAATATACTTAATATACAAATATCAACCTGGAGGTACTTAATATATAAATATCAACCTGGAGGT
>JAGFPH010004803.1:3867-38960 GCA_018207615.1 Philaenus spumarius | reverse complement strand
ATAAATATCAACCTGGAGGTACTTAATATATAAATATCAACCTGGAGCTACTTAATATACAAATACGAAAAACTAAGCGTATATTCTTATGGGGTCATGGACGCACACTATTAAAGGATTTTGAAAAACTTTTATTTTAAACCGTAAAAATAGAGAAAATTCGGAAAAAACAGCTGTTCCGATCAAAGCTTAGCCACACATGTTTGTTTACATTCATTGCCATAGCAACCAACTTGATAAATTTATAATCAATTTATTATTCTTCACAACCGACCGCTTTTTTAGGTTAGGTTAACAATGTAAAAGCAAACAAAAAGTCAATGAAAAGGCTTACTGTATTATAATTCAAACGTCTGCTGTTACATATTATAAATACAATAACTGATTAGGATCGTAAACTTAACACAATTTTAGGTTAGGCCTTGAAAGTTAGGTTAGGCTAGTTTCTTGAAAGTATTTACATTTGTTACCATAGCAACCAACACAACTTTATAATCAGTTATTTTTATTTACATCAACGGATTTTCAGGTTTAATTCAATTGGAATTATTTGTGAGGTCGTGCCTATTTCAATCTTTGTCTTAACTGTGTACAGATCACCCCTAGATAGTAATTTCAGTGAAAATATCAGCGTATACAATAATCTGTTTGCATTGTTTGTATCTGCTGGGGTTGGCGAGCGAAGCACGCATAGGTGGAGCCCCTAGTAATTCTTCATAACTTAATAATAAAATAACTAAATAAGTCATGGGAAAAGAGATTTCGCTCCCTAATTAAATTGAAATAATTTTAAAAACTTCATTGAATATGAAGGAATATAAAAAAAAAAATGTCGAGCAATTGTTCAGTTAGTTATCGTTGCGATACTTAAAAAAATTGTCAAGAGAAACGAGTCAATTGAAAGTGGGTCTTAATCTCTAACAATTACTAACATCATCAAATATACTATTTAAATCGAACACTACGATCGATTACTTAACGTCTTACACGTACGAAATGGAAAATTAATCGTTACAAAAATTTCATCATAACCAAAAACTACCGCCAATTTAATTTTCAATAACCTGCATCAGTAGTAGTAAAAATATAAAGCAATAGCTCTAAATATAACTGAACCAGCAAGACAGAAAGCGGTTAATAAATGATCTCTCACTGCAGCAAGTCTAGAGCTGCGTATGATGGACCCGAAGATTCTCGAACTTAACCGAATTCCATCGAGATATCTATTAAACCACTCGTTTAAACTTAATGGTGTGGCAAAAATGTAAAACCACATAAATCCAACAGAAGCAAGGTTTTTATGTAAAAAAAAATGCTAATAACATTTTAAACACGTATTATGAAGTTGTTTTGTTCAGTATGCGGATTTAATTTTAAATTAAGTAAGCACTTGTAATGTGTTTGAACAGAAATTACCTCAATCAACGAAGTTATCAATAATTGTATTACTATTTCATTTGTAGGTTACATACATTCTTCAACTGTTTAGCCTTACATAAAAAAAAAACAGAAAACATAAACTACAAAAAAGTTTATTTTAAAACACTTAAATCATTAAAAATTATGAATGAGGAGTCTCAGTGAATATCCCATAAAAAACGTACTGAATTTATTATGCTAGTTCTCAAAACAAGGTTTTAGAATGTTGATATTGTATTTTGTTCGAGGTCGAAGTGGTCCAATATTGCATTAAATACTGACTATATTTTAATGACAAATGTTTTATTTCTGAAGGTGTGTCGAACGATAATGTATATATAGTCCATATTTGACTCAATGGAATACTACATTTTTATGCCACTGTAAAACTTATTCCAATTTTAATATCTTTTTCCATACAGTTTGTGTTGTTTCTAACAAAATCTATTTAATGGAGGAGCTTGGAATGTTAGGCTAGAGTACATAAAGTTAATACGGTAAATTAGTATACAATATATTATAAATATGTATTTATTTCAACCAGAGGAACAACTTTATGCCACTGTAAAACTTATCAATTACAATTTTAATACTAACGTCCCATACAGTTTGTGTGTCTAATAAAATCCTTACACTCAATGGAGGAGCTTGGAATGTTAGGCTAGAGTAAAATATATAAAATGAATAAGGTAAATTAGCACTAAAACTGTATAGAATATATTGTAAATATAATATACGGACGCACCTTTACCAGTTGTTGCGTAGCACAGGACTCCATTGCAATCGTGACTATCCTATTGTATCCACAGTTTAAACAGCACGAGTATACACATCTCCCGATACTGAACGCCGAGCTCTCTGACAGCCCTGCCCAACCCAGTTCCCGGCTCGATAACCTGGCTGCCACGTTGCCACGTTGACCGGCCACCCCCACACCCCACGCCATACATTACTTTGTACGCGCTTCTTATTATATACATTGTTTACATCTGCATTCTTTGAAAAAATATATCTGCGGTAAGTATACTTTTAAAATCGTGAGTATACTTTTAAAATCTGAACCTAGCCGGTAATAAATAAAATAATTCGACCACGCAGCTGAACCGCTGACATGAGTCGAGCGAATTTAAAAAATTAAGTTTATAGGGATATTTTAGGGTTTCAACCAACAATTTGGGAAATAGGTCTGTTCACGACGGTGCTGAATAGCTGCAAAATGCTTCGCACGCCATTCCGCATATTGGGAGTATCTTCAATACACAAAGCATTGCGTGCTTCGCACGCCATTCCGCATATTAGGAGTGTCTTCAATACACAGTTCATTGCGTGCTTCGCACGCCAACCCCCGTGTTTGGAGTATATTCAATATACAAAGCATTGCGTGCTTCGCACGCCATTCCGCATATTGGGAGTGTCTTCAATATACAATGCAATGCGTGCTTCGCACGCCAACCCCACGGTGGAATCCGCCACACGACTTTGAACCGGGTACTTTTATGGTATTTTACGTTTTGATCAATTTTAGGGGAACTGAGCGAGCTATAAGGTCACGTAAAAAAAAATGTGCAGAATAACATCTTGCATTTATATTTGTAGAAAAAAAAATAAAAAAAAATAATTTGAGCACAAAAAAATAAAAAAAAATGTTATTTTCGGTCAAAAAACGTGCTTCCGGTTGTTGGATTTTTTTGACTAACGAACTCGTCCGAGCGACGTAGACAACCAACATGTGTACCAAATTTGAACCGAATCGGACTTAAAATGCGGCCGCTAGAGTGCGAACACTTTTATACATATATATATAATTTTTAATGACACCCTAAAACTTGTTCTGCGGACCATGATCGGTGTTCATTCGCTACTCCCGTCCTTGGGTCTTACCATAAAAGCCACTGCAATAGCTCATTTTTCCTATGGAAATTCGCTAATAACTAGTGGGTAAATATTGTGCCTTACCATTACACGCAATAAAAAAAATAAAAGATTATATAACCGAGTTCTCCCAAATCGATCTATGAATTCCTTTTAGGTCTACGTAAATATTATTAGCTTTGCTACAATAAACGATAAAAAACCTGTTTTTCGCCAGTTTATTACTCATTACTACCTAACGAACATACAATTATTACAAATAAGTTTTTGAGGTGTATTTAACATTTACGAGTACCTTTCACTATATTTCTATACCGTTGTGGGTACTTACGTATCATACCGAGGCTACTATTTTAAACGTTGCTAGGTTAGGTATTGTTTGAGTAAACGACAGAAATGCAAGAATAATTAAAAAAAAAAGCCTCAAATTCTAACCTATAGTATTTAGTCACATTATGTTTAGTTGCTAGGTTACTACTAAAAATAGTACGTAATAAAAACACGTCTAAAAATAGTGGCCTCCGTATAATACGTAGGCCTAAGTACCCTGTTTCGGTGTATATTTAACGGTTAAACCACCGTATACTGTAAGTTAAAACGCAGACGATATTGCTGAGCTTTTGATCCAAATCACTTGTTTTATTTAAAATGGTCGCGAGTTTCGTCCGTTTGAAAACCCCCTAATTTTGTAAATAATTTTTAAACAGAAAACTTAAATATTTCCGCGAAATAGTAGGCTAGATTAATCTATGAAAAGCTCTCTACGTGCAAATGATAGTTTCGTAAAAATTGGTTCAGCCGTTCCGGAATTTACCCCGGACACACAGACAGTCGGACAGACCGATAAAAAGTTGCATGTTTAGGTTTTGGTAAAGTGTGAACAGCCATATGAGCCGAGGTAAAAGTAGTTATTTTTAAATCACGTACACTTCAATCTTATTTATATGTATAGACTAGCTGACCCGATCCGGCTTTGCACGGATAGACAAATCAAAGTTAAATGTTCATTAACCAAAATATATGTTATACTATGTATTTCTTATGGGGATTTTTAGTAACTTTGACCACAACAAATCCCCCTAAAATATCTAATTTTTTGAAAACCTTTCTTAGCGAGCACCTTCGGCCCTAGAGGAAGCTACATACCAAATTTCATTCCAATCCGTTCGGTGGTTTTTGAGATTTTGTGATGAGTGAGTCAGTGAGTGGTATTTGGATTTTATATATCTATATATATAAAAGCGAATTACCACTCACTCACTCACTCACTCACTCACTGACTCACTCATCACGATTTCTCAAAAACTACCAAACGGATTGAAATGAAATTTGGTATGTAGCTTACTCTAGGGGCATAGGTGCTCAATAAGAAAGGGTTTGAAAAAATTCGGAATTTTAGGGGCGGTTTGGGGGGATCAAAGTTATTAAAAAATGACTTCTTCAAAACTACCGAACGGATTGGAATGAAATTTGGTATGTAGCTTCCTCTAGGGCCATAGGTGCTCACTAAGAAAGGGTTTGAAAAAATTCAAAATTTTAAGGGGGTTTCGGGATCGAAGTTATTAAACCACAAAAATTCGAAATTTTAGGGGGGATTTGGGGGACCAAGGTCTTAAATCACGATTTCTTCAAAACTACCCAACGGATTGGAATGACATTTGGTATGTAGCTTCCTCTAGGGCCATAAGTGTTCAATAAAAAAAGGTTTTAAAAAAATTTGAAATTTTAAAGGGTTTGGGGGTAAAAATTACTAAATCACGATTTCTCCAAAATTACCGAACAGATTGGAATGAAATTTGGTATGTAGCTTCCTCTAGGGCCATAGGTGCTCACTAAGAAAGGGTTTGCAAAATTTCGAAATTTTAGGAGGGGTTTGGGGGGATCAAATTTACTAAAATCATAATTTCAGATCTTTTATTATTATGACAATAGTGCTTTTATTATTTAAGATCTATATATTATATAAAAGCCAAATACCACTCACTGACTGAACACTTAAAAAGAATAGAATTACGTTAAAAGGACTCAAAATACCAACCCCCACGGGCAACGCCGTACGGGTTAGCTAGTGTATATATATTTTTAACAACACCCCATAACGTGTTGTGGGGACCATGATCGGTGCTCATTGTCCAGTCCCGATATTATGTCTAACCATAAGAATCACTGCAATAGCTCGTTTTTCCTATTTAATTTCGCTAGAAAAAAATCCATATTTTTAAATTTTTATTTCCTACCCTAAAATGTATTTACACACGTGGGCTTGTATGCGGATACTGCTAGCAGCAGCGTAGAACAGCTACCAAGGGTTATTACAGTTCGTTGTATTTACTATAGCTTTAAATCCTTACAACAGTCGCATGTCGCATAATCGTGTAAATACAGGTTGTTGTTGGCTGTTTAGGCCTTTTAGTATTTCCCCAATGTAGCCTATAATAGGCTTACCAGTTCAAATAAATTCCAGAAATTAGATCACTATCACTAAATTAGATTTCTAAATGAAAGGAAACCCACGAAAGGGAATGTAAATTCTACTTGACAGAATTTTGTAATTGTGCAGAGTGTTCAAAAAATCCCTTTATCCCCTTAATTATTTTTTTTTTACTGAAAATAAGTTAACAAAACTTTGTATATATCTTGTGTTACATAACAGGATTTTTTTTATAGATATTCTGAACCTGTTTTATTTTGGGGGGCTAGAGGGTACAATTTCAAATGTAAAGGTAGGTCACTTATACACAATTGAAAAGCTTATTAAAAGAGTAACAATATGGCTCAAACTAGAGCTTAGTATCTCGCTTCGTTTCAAAGTAATGGACACTCAAATTTGTGGAAAATGATATTTTTATCATAACATGAAAGCAGGCTATTAATTTGTTAATATCTATACTAATATTAAAACATCTGGTGTGCACATCACACAACTTTAATTACCAAAATAGATGCTGTATCAATTACCAAATTTTTCGAGCGAGAGATTGATGATACCATTTTCGAGTTAATAGGAGTATCCGTTTCGAAGAAAGCGGTACTAACTTCAAAACGGTTAATCCCACGGACCTGATTTTGGTCTCAATCGATTTCTCACCCCCAAAAATGTCAAGGTCGATACCAAACACGGCTAGTTTTAAAAAAAGTCATTTTTGCCCCCAAAAAGGGCGTTTTTGGGGTCAATTTTTGAAAAAATGGAAAAAGTTGAGTGGGGTATCTTTTTTGACATTCTTTTGGACGCTGAATCGAATGAGACCATTTTCAAGTCGATAGGACCAGCCATTTCGGAGATACAAACAAAATAACTTTCGTTTTTGTAATAACTTTTTTCAACGAATTTTTTAGGGTATATAGCGTACATAGCGTGTTAAGGGGGTCTGAGTAGAGTATGTTAGCAAAGTTTAATCAAAATCGTTAGAGGGGTTTTGGAGTAAATACCAAAAATGTGCTAAAAACTGGTCCCACGGTAAGACACCAACTCCGATTTGCTTCAAATTTACATGGGTTAAATTGTTTACGTGTTTGAAGATATCCTGTAAATTTCAGCTTGATCCGTCCAGCCGTTTGCCCTGTGCACTCCGGACACACACACACACAGACACACAGACACACAGACACACAGACACACAGACACACAGACAGACCAATTGCCAAAAATGCATTTTTTGGACTCAGGGGGCCTTGAAACGTAAAGATATTATGAAAACTCGACATCGAATTTTTGGGTCGATCGCAATACTTACCTTACCTAGTATAGGGTAAGGAAAGTAAAAGAGGTAAAACTTGTATGTTTGTATGTATGTAGGGGGTAATCTCTGGAACTACTAAACCGATTAATAAAATGGTTTTACTAATAAAAGCTTCACTATCCCTGAGTAATGTAGGCTAAAATTTATTTTGATAAAAATATTTTGTTATTTTAGTATTTGCAAATTTAGTCTTGAAAATTCCTTAGGTTAGGCCTAGACTGATGTACACATGTTTCTTGAATGTATGTACCATCGCAACCAATTGAATAAAATAACAGACAAAACAGCTGTTCGCTTTAATATTTCCATTAACAGTTGATTTCAAATTTTGAACAATAATTACAGTATTTGTACTTCTAACTTTTAGGTTAGGTTTTTATTAAAGTGTAGACCTGAGCTTTGCTGGTTCTTTTAACATTTATTACAACTGCTGTTATAAAATATACTAGATAATTTGATTTGAAAATTTAACATTATTTACCATCTTAGCTTTAGGGTTATTATTAATCCTACACCTTAATTATGAAGAAAACAGAAAACATAATATGATTTTGTGTATAGAAGCTTCCAACGGGGTTGGCGTGCGCAGCACGCAGGGGTTTCCCATAGTTAGGAATAAGGAAGTTGTAGGTTGAGGTTAAATGTAATACATTAAACAAATTTAAACTAGAAATAAATGTAGTACGGACCACTAATTTATCTGAGTTTCTATGTGTACTTGAAAAACTTTTTTGAAAAAACTTAAATGGAACCGTGAATACACCTCTTGACCTTTGCTCCTGACTTTCTCTACTGTATGCGTAACTGATAGGACCACTTTTCACTTACTGATAGGATAGCAATAGGCTACCTCCCTCATTTTGTTTCTGATATTTGTTGTGATTGCATTCAGTGTTGTCTTTTTACAAATGAATCGGTCAAATGAAGACAAGTTTGAAATGATTTTTTGATGATGTCAAAGCGTTCAGCTGCAAGAAATTACACTGTTTAGATAGGGATACAGTGAGAAGCGGTTGCGTTTCCGGTTGCTTTCTCGTTTTCTGGAGCAGACCCCCAAGCTGTAGTTTGCGTTACTCTGTTTCTCTTTTGATAAGCTTTTCAATCGTCTGTTACGTAACCTACCTTTATATTTGAAATTATTAACCCTCTAACCTCCTAAACCCATCAAAATCATAGAGGGTCGGATATGTCAAAATCTGTCCTGTTATGTAACACGAGATATGTACAAAGTTTTTTAAACTTATTTTCAGTGAGAAAATAATGAGGGGAGAGACATTATGAGCACTCTGTATAAGGAAATTTATGACATAGTAAAACAATTTCAATGATACAAACACTTGTCATTTTCTATTCGTGGATACAAGTTACTTTTTAGCGAATTTCCACGGGAAAGATGAGCTATTGCAGTGACTCTTATGGTGAGACCTAAGGTCGCGAGTGGTCAATGAGCACCAATCATGGCTTCCAGAATACGTTTGGGGTGTCATTAAAAATATTATACCAGGTGTCTTAAAAGTCCCACCCTCCCCCTTTAACTTGTGTTTTTGTTAAAACAAACAAACATCCTTTGGGGAACGATACTAACTCAGTCCAAAGTATCTTTTGAAGCAATCGGAAATTTTGAGTGTCCCCTAAAATGGGGGATTTTGGGGGCAATTCAAATTTTATAATGGGAAGTATGGTCATGTGATACCTCATTTTAAAGGTCTATTTAAGGCTAGGAAAATGACGTAAAGAAAATAAAAATCGGACCACCCAAAACAAAATGGCGGCCCTAAACGTGTTGAAATAAATCGGCATAAAGTTGCTAATATCTCGAAAAGGAAGAATTTTTAAAAAACATTTCAAGAGACAAAAGATTTTATTTCAAAGTGCTTGACCTAAAAAAATTGCTTCCAAATCAATTTCGTAAATTTTAACTCCACTCCTACATCTTAAAAAATTTAGTAAAAAATAAAATTTACGAATTCGTTAGCCAACAAAATCCAACAACAGCAGGCACATTCTTTGAATGGAAATAATTTTTTTTAATTGTTCGTGAATTGATCTTTTTTTTTGGAGGGGGGGGGGGGTTATCTGAAAAAAATGTATATAGAAGATTATTCTGCATATTTCGTTTTCTTACACGATCTTATAGCGCGTCTGGTTCTCCCAAATCCTTCAGCACGTAAATTACCATAAAAAGGAGTTCGTCCGCTGTGAGCGAAGCGAAGCCGTCAATAATCCGAGGGCGTAAGATCGAGGTGCAAAGATCGAGGCTAATATATTATTTCGTACACGCAGGCAGCTATTCAGTTGTCCGAATTTCCAAATACTGTAGTTGGTCTAAACGTCTAAACAATAAAACATAAAGGTTAAACTTAATTTTGGAAATTCGCTCAACCCTCGACAGTAGTTCAGCTGCATGATCGAACTTTTTCATCAGAACCAGGTCTTGACATATTCAAAGGCCGTGTAGAGTTTGACATCAACCGGTTAAACCGTTTTAGAAATAAACGTTTAGTAAAAACAAACAAAATGAAATCCAGAAGGAAAACTTAGCATTTTAAGGCCTATGATTACAGAAACATTTTATTGTAACTACCAAGATGAATAAACACCTTGTGGCCTACATATGAATTTATCAAGCTGTTTTCTCGTCAGATTTTAACATAAAACATCCAATGCTGGATAAAACCAATGAATACAGAAAAGTATTACCAGGGTTTTGTTTAAAACCTTTTTTACAGCGCTTATTGTGAGAACAAAATAAACGTGAAACTGTAGAAAAGTATGTTTGAAAATATTGTTTGGGTGCAGAGAACTAATAATTTATCAATTCAATTTATTCTTATGAACTTCAGTTACAGTAGTTAAGAAAGATGATTGAAAGCCCTAAGCATTCATTTATAAAGGGTGTTACAAAAAACCTTAGCGGACTGTACCGGACCGGATTGTATACATTGAAATCAACTCCTATAAAATCGAGTGTACGTACATACGTGAGTAACATATAACATAACAGCTGATTTCACCCATCATCTTAACACTTCAACAAACCCAGTATAGATTATACTTTATAGTTATGTGGTTATGTTTACAACTTCAATCATTATAATTTCTTACGAAGTTGATTTTTTTAAATATGAGTCATAGAACTAATGTATGGTATATTACGTTATAATTTTTGCTTTGAGATTATAAACTGTATATAAATACAACCTTTTATCATCAAAATATTCGTTTATACAAATTTAAGAAGAGATACTCCTTCGTTTAACTTCGGCAACATTCGTGCATCTTCGTATATCATATAAACATATTTCATTATTAATTTCTTCATTATAATACTGTATTAGTACTTGTCTTCTAATCATTTGATCTAACATTATGAAACAAAAAGCAATTAAAAGGTAATATGTTTATCTTTATTTAGATATATAATAATGCATATAAATACAAAATTTTAACAAATAGGCCTACAGTTTTATAACCGTTGTAATATACACATTTACGGAGTTAAAAATCAACGTCAGCACAGTTAGGTAGGCCTAGTGATAAAGTCTGTTGTTTTTAAATCCTTTTTTGTATAAATTAAGTATTTTTGGTGTGTATCTAAATTAATCCGCCTGTGATTTTTCACGTAGGTTTACTAGTCAATAATGTTTAGTAACTTTTTCCGAATTAGGCTTAGTTTAGTCACAATCAGCCATTTTGCGTTTTTATAAGAACTCACTGTAGGCCCAGCAATAGATAAGATATTGAGTTCAAATTTGGTACGAGCATTTTGTTACGATTTAAAAACACGTCAAACGTAAATATTTTTTCTTTATAATTTTAAAAATGGCGGTCGTTACAACTTTTTAACGTGGAATATCTGAATAAAACTGTTCTTTTTTAACAACGCGTCGGGCAAAATATTTTCCCACGTTGTTTCTAGATTTCAAAGGATAATCTGAATTAAATTACAAGTTAAAACAACACTGACAAGACACCGGGTTCGAACCCGGGACCTTTACGAGTCCGTCATAACGCTCTACCAACTGAGCCACTTGTTGTTACGACGGAATCGTATAAAGGTCCCGAATTTAAATCCCGGTCTTGGTCCATGTTTTTTCACTTGTAATTCAATTAAATACCCCTTGCTGAGGAAGTGTGTAAACGGGGGAAAAACAGGTAATCTGAAACATAAATTCCTGATATTTGTCTACAAAATCAAAAATAAGCCTAAGCCATAATGTTTTGAATTCTAATAGTATTAATAAAGAATTCGACCACGCAGCTGAACCGCTGACGTGAGTTGAGCGAATTTCCAAAATTAAGTTTATAGGCCTATGGGTTTCAACCAACAATTTGGGAAATAGATCTGTTCACGACGGTGCTGAATAGCTGCAAAATGGTTCGCATGCCATTCCGCATATTTTGAGTATCTTCAATTCATAATGCATTACATGCTTCGCACGCCTTTCCGCATATTGGGAGTATCGTCAATACACAAAGCATTGCGTGCTTCGCACGCCATCCCAACGGTAGAGTCCACCACAAGGCTTTTTGAACCGGGTACTTCTATAGTATTCTACGTTTTGATCGATTTTGGGAGAACCAAGCAAGCTATAAGGTCGCATAAAAAAACAAAAAGTGCAGAATAACATCCTACATTTATGTTTTTAGAAAAAACTCTAAAAACATTTCATTCTCGTAGTAAAAATCTCAAAAAATAGTTACTTCTGGTCAAAAAACGTACTTCCGGTTGTTGGATTTTTTTTTGTCTAACGAACTGGTCCAAGCGACATAGACGACCAACATGTGTACCAAATTTGAACAAAATCGGACTTAAAATGCAGACTGACATAGGCTATATGATTTTTAATAACACTCAAAGCGTATTCTGGGGACCATGATCGGTGCTCATTTGCTACTCCCGATTTTGAGTCTTACCATAAGGGCCAGTGCAACAGTTAATTTTTCCTATGGAAATTCGCTAATAAAATTAAATCCATGGCTCTGAAATTACATTACACGTTAATACCATTTCAACTGATACTACAGCGACGAATATCAACTAACATTATAAGTCAGTAATCATCTGACTTTATTGTAATAAAAAGCTACATTTGAATTTGTAATTCATTTCAGGATTTTACCTTATTTATTAAAAATATATTAGCGTTTTGAAAAATTGGATTTTGCTATTTTTGTAGACAATTACCAAGAAATTATGTTTTCAGGTTTTTTCCCATAACTCGGTTATCCTTTGACCTACAGAAATGACCGCACAGCCATTTTGTCTCTCTGTTGTAAATGTTCAAGATATTTAACGTTAAAAATTTGTAACGGCCTCCATTTTTAAAATTATGAAAATAAGTTGTTTGTGTTTTGTATCTTGTAAATCGTAACATACAAAACGCTTATACCAAATTTAAACAGAATATCTTATCCATTTATGGACAGTAAATTTTGTAAAAATAAAATGGCGGATTGCCACTAAACTAAGCCGAATTCGAAGAAAAGTCACTGATAATTTTACATTTATAGAAACGTTTAAAATACGGTCCCGTATAGCCCGCTGAGATTTTTGCGGCACCCTGTACACTGTTGTAAATACAACACATGAAGTAAACACAGCTACGGTTAAATGTTGGCTTCTGGTGGATGGAGTTACAATGACGCATGCAGCAAAACCACTGCGATGGAAGCCAACCCACACACAGTGAATAATTGATCACCCTTACGGCGGCAGAGATCTTACCAGTCCGAACCCAACTGTTTGAATGAATCATCAAACGTTTTTACAAACATGCGGTGCCAAAGTAAACGGGTGTTTGACCAAATAGAATGGTGCAGTTGTTTTGTTTCGCGTGCGTAACTATTGAGAAAGTAAAATCTTACAGTATACAGGGCATAAGAATCCGCGCGATAGTTCTGCTACAGCGAGAAACATTAAAACAAATAAGTCGATCGAAGGCGCTGAATAGCTGCCTCCGTGTACGAATTATATTAGTACAATCGTTCCGCTCGCAACTATAAAACTCGCTTTGCGAGTTTGCACGTCAACCTAACGCATTGGATTATGGACTGCTGCGCTTGCAACCAAAGTAAAATCCCCAAGTGGATTTGAACACTTTACTTTTATGGAAATTTACGTTTCGATCGGTTTTGGTGGAACCAGACCTGCTATAAGGCCGTAAAAAAACAAAACTAACAGAATAATCGACTATATTTATTCGTATAGATTAAACCACAAAAAAGTTTGATTTTAGTACGAAATCAACTCCCGTAAAAGCAAGTGTACGCACGCACTTGAGTAACATATAATATAACAGCTGATTTTACCCGTCATCTGTAATACTTAAACAAACCCAGTCTCGATTATAGTTTGTGGTTATGTTTACAACTTCAATCGTTATAATTTTTCGTTAAGTTGATTTTCTTAAATACAGGGTGTCCCACGAAGAAACGGAGAAACTCTCAGGACTTGTTCTTCAGGTGAAAATAACAAAAAAAGTTCATATAAACATAGGACCGAAAACTCTTCGTTTCCCAGATATCCGCCATTTTGTTTTTGTGTAAAATAATTCATATCTAGAAAACATTTTGCTGAGTTCAAACTTGGCATGAAGCTTAACCTAACAATGATATATCTCAAGAAAAATAATCGATACTCTCGAATCTTGCGTTTCAAAATGGCGGCTGTTTGAAAATGTCAAACCTAAATAACTCAAAAACCGTACATTTTAATGAAAAATGTCAAGACACCTTTTTTGTAGCCCTTTTGATTCCCTATCGGGGCGTGTAACTGTCAAAACAATCGGATGAAGGATAATAGCTAAGTTAAAGGTAATGACAGCAAATGTACATACAATATTGCTGTGTTTACTGTGTTGGTATAGTATGCCGGGTTGAACATTATGCCAAGTTTGAACTCAATCAGTCAAACCGTTCTCTAGATATGAATTATTTTGCACAAAGAACAAAATGGCGGATATCTGGGAAACGAAGAATTTCGGTCCTATGTTTATATGAACTTTTTTTGTTATTTTCTCCTGAAGAACAAGTCCTGATAGTTTCTCCGTTTCTTCGTGGGACACTCTGTATAAGTTATAGAACTAATGTATGCTATAACATACGGTATAATATTTGCTTTGAGGTTATAAACTGTATATAAAGATAACCTTTTATCATCAATATGTTTGTTTATACAAATTTAAAGAAGAGATAAATATTCGTTTGACTTCGGAAATATTCGTACATCTTCGTATAACATATAAACATATTTGATTATTAATTTCTTCACTATAATATTAATAACGTCTAAATCATTTGATCTAGCAATATGAAATAAAAAACAATTAAAAGATAGTATTCTTATCTTTCTTTGAACATATAATAACGTATGTAAATAAAAATGTTGAACAAATTTTATTGTTTTATAATCTTATAATTGTACACATTTACCGAGTTAAAAATCCCCGTCGGCACAGTTAGGTAGGCCTAGATAAGTAAGCCTTAATTCTGCTTTTAAATAGTTTGTTTTTTAAACGATGTATTTCTGATGTGTATCTAATTAATCAGCCTGTGATTTTTCACGAGAGCTTACTAGTGTATAAATAATGGTCACTTCTTGCCAAACAAAACGTACTTCCGATTGTTGGGGTTTTCTCGTCCGATCGACGTAAAAAACCAACGTGTATACCAATCCGGACGTAAAATGCGGTCGTCAGAGTGCGAACACTATACATATATATAGTAAATAAATAAATTAAATAAAGTAAATATAAGTAAACATAATGTAAAGCATATATTAATTAATTTTAATTTTTAATGTACACCCCAACATGTAGTGTTGCCAACATGATTCTAAGACTATTTCTGTATAGTTAGATGGTACTAGAAAGTAGCTTAGAGATCAAATAAACCAAAATATAATAATGCTATTAGCTTAAAACATACGTGGTACTTGTAAGTAACATCGGTCAGCTAAGGGTTTATTTAAAACATTTAAAACAAACGGTACCAGAAACTGGCACATACTTTCTCACAAACGTATTTAAATTATTAAACAGATTCACTGTGACTTCATTATTGTAGGACGGGTAGGAGAGGTGATTTTAAACTAGGAGTTTAACTAAATCTGAATATTATTATTGTTAGCTAGAGATCAAACTATTCGATCGATTTCGAACAAATTTGCACCAAACACTTCAATTAGGCCTGCATAGATGCACGAAAAAAGGTTTTGAACATTTTTGAAAAACAACCCCCTTTATGGTAAACAATCAGTTATTATTATTGTTAGCTAAACGAAAATTTTTTGAAAGGTGCGGTTTTTTTGCATATGGTAAAGGCTACATTAAAGGCTACAAATAAGCCAAATTTTATCAAAATCGTTAGAGCCGTTTTTTATAAAAAAATAATAACTTTTTGGGGTTTTTTTGCCAAAATAGGGGTAGTTTTTAAAAATTTTTCAAAACTGTTTTTCGTGCATCTATACAGACCTAATTGACATGTCTGGTGCAAATTTGTTTGAAATCGATCGAATAGTTTTCGCTCTAGCTTTGTATACGTACAGACTTATATACAGACATAGGCCTACATAATTACAGGCATTTTGTAAAAACCACTTTTTTGGACTTGGGGGTCCCAAAACGGATATTTCCACAAAAGTCTCAACATCGATATTTTTTATATCAACTATACTTTCTCTATAGTATAGTGAGAAAGTAAAAGTAAAAAAAGTTGTTCGTTTCATAGGATCGAACCAAGAATCTTCAAAACTGAAGTCACCGATTCTAACCATTCATCTACCATTGAGGAAGTTGTGACTCATTTACAAGGTGTATAATAATATTACCTAAACTGTATTTAAAAAAATCCCCGCACATATGTCGTTTGTCCTGACTTCAAAAAATATCACGAAAAATTTCAAGAATATCAAACAACGCCTTTGGTCGTAATTGCACAACAAACAGTCGGGCAGACGAAATACCGAACGGTCTTGAAGCAGGGCCTCGCACACGCTTGGTCAACATTACTATCAAATAACACTTTATTCCTCTTTATAACATAACCGTATGAGGTCATCTTAATGATTCCGGATTGCAACGACTGCATATTGAAATTCCAGCATAACATTGGATATTTTAATTAGTGAAAAGCCTTTAACTGCTATATTATGTCCACAGTGGTAGTCACTGTTGTAAACAGCAAAACAAAAAATATCGAACGTATTAACTCCAGTGAGTGTAAATAACAATAAAAACATTTGTGTTTGAACAAGTCTAAATTGATTGTTGAGTAAATGCGAAAATACTGCAATGGATGGTGCAAAACTGTACAGTATAATGTCCTTGAAACTATCGGAATATACAATAATCTGTTTGCATTGTCTTCGCCATGGGTCACCGTTGGGGTTGGTGAGCGAAGCGAGCAAGTGACGTAGACCGTAGTCAGTAATATAATTGCAAATCCTAACATCAAAAACGTCCTCCAATTCCATTACTTTTATTACCATAGGCATACCTAATTTTCTCTCTATTTTATACAAAAATGCCCGTCATCCACGCAAAATCTCTGTCCCTACTGCGCATGCTTCAGGATCTAGATCGCCACTACCCCCACCAACCCAAGTGCCTCAGTCCATGTATCGTCATTTTGGGTCACTACACTCCTCCTAATTCATAATTGTTTTATTATCACGGTAACGTTTTGGGTATAAAATACACATGTCTGTAAAGTTTACTCCCTCTCTCTATACAGGGATGGTGAAAAGTCCCGGAACGGGTTAGTTTTTTTTAACCGTTACAGATGGAACTATATAACTTGGGACACTGTTACTGGGCATAAAACACTATTTTACCACAATTCCAATGATCCGCAACCACTTCGGGGGGACGGCCAACAAGGAGTCAGAAGAAAGTCTTAAACGAGAGCGTGGGTTGAGTTGTACATCAAATTAAAGGTCTAATTTAGTAGAATACAATGCCGCAAATCCGACTTCAAAAGGTTAACCCTAAAATGGCGGCCCTAAACGTGTTGAAATAAATCGACATAAAGTTGCTAACATCTCGAAAAGGAAGAGTTTTTAGAAAAAATTTCAAGAGACAAATTATGTTTATTTCAAACTGCTTGACCTAAACGATGGCTCCCAAATCGATTTCGTAAGTTTTATTTTTTACAAAATTTTCTAAGATGGAGGAGTACAAATAAATTCAGTCAGTCACGACAAAGCCGCTTATATATATCGATTATTGTAGCTCGTGCATCACTGAAGATGGCGACCTTGTCGTCGAAACGCGTTTGAGTTAATATCAGTATAGGTTGTGAGATTCCATGTTCAAATTTTATTCTATCATTCACACATAAAACTATTCTAAATACTCGTGAGGTTTTTCAAAGTAATATTGAATTAATTATTGATATTTTTTATCGCACAACAAACAAATTCGAGAAAACATAAAGATATATTTTTAAATACTGTGTTTGGACATTAAAAAACCATCTCAGTCCCCATACACACAGCAATTATCAGAATGGAGTAATAATATAGTTTGTAGATGATCTCTCAAATTGGAAGTAGATTTTATGACCTTTTACCCCATTAAACATTTCTAAGTTTAGTCTGAACGTTTCGTTTCGTTTAATTATTAGAACGGATCGTAGTTAATGCGTTACATCCCCGATATCAATTAAGCTACACGGGAACACTATTGACATTCCAGCATAATTGAACATCATATTAGCGTTAGTCTACAATTTACACAGCATATATTAATGCGGCATAATATCCGGGACGCAATTCTTGTACGGTATAGATCTAAGCTATAGCGTGTACAGCATACGTGTTCAAGAAGTCAATAATACTACGGTGATACTGTTGAAGATATTTGGAAGGCTGTTCTTTTTGCCAGCTGAACGAAAACGATCTCTACCCTCAAATGCAGGCCTATACTACTGCTACCGTAACCATACGACCTGTAGTAAGGTATGCAGAACGTCACAAAAAAAAAATCAGTGGGCAATACAGATCGGATTGTATACATTCAAATAAATGAAAAATTAACGTAACTTTTTTCGAATACGGCTTAATTTAGCCGCACCGCCATTTTGTTTTTACAAAAGCTCACTGTAAATCCAGAAATAGATAAGATATTGATTTACAATTTAATATAAGCATTGCGTATGTCACTATTTACAAGTGTACGAAACACGAAGAGTTTGTATGATTTTCAAAATGGCGGCTGTTACAAATTTTTAAAGTGGAATATCTTGAAAACCGTTAACGTAACAAGAATTGTACAGGAGACAAAATATTTTTCTTTTTTAACGACAGAAAAAATGGCCCAACGACAACAAGAATTATTGACAAAACGTTGAAAACATAATTTCTTGGTAATTGTCTGCATTTAAGATTAGCCTAAAGCCAACATTTCAGAGCAATATATTTGAACATATTTATGAATATTATAATAATTTAAAAAATTTTGGTTTTAGGCAAATCTTTTATGTTGTAGACAATTACCAAGAAATTATGTTTACGGGTTTTTTGTCAATAGCTCGGTTATCTTTTGGCCATTTTGTGTCGTTAAAAAATAAACATATTTTTTCTCTGTAGCCTACATTTTTATTAACCGATCTCTACCTTAAAATATAGGTATACACTATTTCTATCGTAACCATAAGACCTTTTATAATATTAATACGTGTTTTATTTAAGACCTAACTAACTTGTTCAACAATTATTTGGATACACACTCATTCAGCAATCGTCCATAGACCTGGGTTGGCACTCTTATTCATAAATTACTAGAACACACACTTACACACAACTAAGAAATTTATACACGAGTTCTAAATAATAACAAATTTACAAAGAATATTTATTAATCGTTGGCTATGTGCTATTTACTAAGGAAAAATAAAACTAACATACAGATAATTTATGAAACTAAAATAAGATATACAAAATTAATATTATTTTCTTTCTATGAACTAACCTAAAATAGAAAAAAACTTCTGCAATAACCCTGGCTGAAAAAAACTAAGCACTACACATGCATATCATTCTATACCCGTTAGAGAAATCACCAACATACCCGGTAATATTGGTTTGATCTTAAACCATTAACTCGCAAACTCCCTAAAACAAAAAAGATAAAAACAAAATTTTCAAATAAACCCACAATATTTGTAAAATAAAACAATAAAATCACAATTAACCTGAAACTGAAATAATTTCAGTTCTTACCATAACCAAATGAACGGTACCAGGAACTGGCACATACTTTCTCACAAACATATTTAAATTATTAAACAGATTCACTGTGACTTCATAATTACAGGAGGGGTAGGAGAGGTGATATTAAAGTAGGAGTTTAACTAATAAATATTATTATTATTATTATCTAGAGAGAAAACTATTCGATCGATTTCGAACAAATTTGCACCAAACACGTCAATTAGACCTGTATAGATGCACGAAAAAAAAGTTTTGAACATTTTTGAAAAACTACCCCTTTATCGGACAAAAGCCCCAAAAATCAGTTTTTATTATTATTAGCCAAACAAGAATTTTTAGAAAAATGCGGGTTTTTGCATATGGTAGGGTACATTAAGGGCTACAAATAAGGCAAATTTTATCAAAATTGTTATAGCGATTTTTATAAAAAATAATAACTGATTGCACCAAACATGCCAATTAGGCCTGTATAAATAAATGCACGATAAAAGATTTTGAAAATTTATGAAAAACAACCCCCTTTTGGCAAAAAAACCCTAAAAATCAGTTATTATTAATATTACCTAAACGAAAATTTTTAGAAAGATGCGGTTTTTGCATATGGTAGGGAACATTAAGGGCTACAAATAAGCCAAATTTTATCAAAATCGTTAGAGCCATTTTTGAGAAATTTAGATTTTTCTCTTTTTTTGGCAATTTTTGGGGGGTAAAACCTCTTAAAAATAAAAAAAATTTAAAAATGAAAAAAAACGCCTGGAGATATTCCAGAACTACACCTACATATCAAATTTTATCAAAATCGGAACGTTGGTATGGTCTCCTGCTATGTACACATCCTTTTAGAAATACGGACAGACATCACCAAAAAACACTTTTTTGGGTTCAGGGAGCACCAAAACAAAAATTCCACTAAAAATAATTTTGGGTTCAGGGAGCACCAACACAGATAACTCCACTCAAATTTTTTGGGGTTCGGGGTGCGCCAAAACAGATAATTCCACTAAAAATTAAAATTCAAAAATTTGGACGAAAACAATACTCTCTCCATATACTACGTATAGGGTGGAGAATGTAAAAATGTTATAGTAGCTTTATCAGTTTCATAATTAAAACTAGCTTACCAAAAACCATCTATACTGCCACGCTTGTCTCAAATATTTATACATACATAGCCGATCTCGTCGGTTCAACTACGAAACGAAGTCTTATTTACTTATCATATTTAAAAAAACAGTGTAAAACCTGACAATATTGGACTCCTGACAATAAAATGATAAACGGTTTCATTATCCCGTGTATTGCACAAGGAACATATATAATTTGCATTTCTAACTCAAGGTTTAACGTTCAAATCTATTTGCTCTGTTGGCTTAAAAGCCCAACAAATTATATTTAAACTATCATTAAGGTAGCTTCTACCATTGACTATATAAGTTTTCATACTTATATAGTCAATGCTTCTACTACCAAGTTCAAGGTCGAGGGACTTGTATTGTTCATGCTACTGTTCTTTTCCCTAACAAAACAGTACGCCCACCAGCTATCTCTAATCTACTCAAAAATAAATGTCAATACGACCTTTTATAAAATACATATATATATTTATATCGTACAATTTAAGAAAAATCACCAAAGCTACAATACTACAAGTATTTAAACAAACATCAAATATTATACAGTTTTATTGATTAAGTTTAACGTCAAATCATACTAAACATCTTGTTGAGGAAATACAGATCGTTGAAAAAGTCACGGAACCCCTAAATAATTCTAAAACGAATAAAGATACAAATTTGAAATTTTAATCATGGACACAGATGATAAGATTTTACATTTCAGCGTGGTTAAAAAAATTATCCGATATATTAGATTAACCTTTACATAATGTAAGATACAGATCGAAATAGACACCCAATATCCCGAAAATATGTCCACAAAATACCTAATTTTGTCCATAATTTCAGAAATGTTTACGGGAGTTTTAAATATTTTAAACTTGAATTAAAGGAATAGAAAGTAGCCTCAAATATTCTATGAAAAGTCCTTTACATTTTAATGAATGTTTCGTCAAAATCGGTTCAGCCATTCCGGAGATTAACCCCGACAAACAAACAGACAGTATACAAATTTGCAAATGTGTGTTTGAGTTTTGGTAATATTATGTGAATAACCATATGAACTTAGTACATGTTTAAATCACAGACAGACACTTCACTTTCATTTATACAAGGTGTCAAAAAAGTCTGGGTACGGCTTAATATCACAAAACGTACGAGTCTTATGAGATAGAAATAAAAGCAGTTATTCACAACCGTAAAAGAACTACTTTTTGGCGAGTTTGAAATTTTTGTCCGCCATCTTGGATCCGCCATCTTGGAATGAACTTAATTTTTTTTTTATAGGAAGGTGGTCATGTGATACATCATTTCGATGTAGAATTTCAAGAGGAAACCAACGTTGAAATTTGCACACTCATATCTTTTACCGATTAAAAATGGCGGCCAAAAAACAACGAAATCGTGTTTTCCGATTTTGCTGTATTTTTTTTAATAGTAATTATTATTCTTTTTGGATTCAGAATTAAATAAGCTTTCAAACGATATGCCACACAACTGTATTTGGTTGAACCACTCGAAATCAATTTTGAAAAAATCAAAATGGCTGTAACTCAAATTTTTTAAATACCCCAAATATCGTTGTGTGGCATTTAGTTTGAAAGCTTATTTAATTCGAAATCCAAAGAATAATAATTAGTATTAAAAAAAAAAAAAATAGTACAGCAAAATGGGGCACAATCGGAAAACACGATTTCGTTGTTTCTTCGAGGCCATTTTTAATTGGTTAAAGGTATGCATGTGCAAATTTCAACGTTGGGTTTCTTTTGAAATTCTACATCTAGCACATGTAGCACATGACCACCTTCCCATTTAAAAAATAAAAGTTTTATTCAAAATGCGGATCTAAGATGTCGGAAAATTTTTTTAACCATGCTGAAATGTAGAATCTTACATCTGTGTCCATAATTAAAATTTCAAATTTGTGTGTTTGCTCGTTTTAGAATTATTTAGGGGGTCCGGGACTTTTTCAACACTCTGTATATTTTCTAATTCATACAATTTTCGAACTCAAATTTACTAGATTTATAAATATAAATTGCTAACATTTTACGTATGAAGTTAAGAAGTTAATATATAAATTCTAGAAAAATCATTTATAAATAATATAATAACTACAACTGAATGTAACACCAATTAAATATAATTCGATCCGCTGACGAGAGTTGGGCGAATTTCCAAAATGAAGTTTATATGTTTTAGGGTTTCAACCAGTTATTTGGAAAATAAGTCTACTCAAGAAAGCGCTAAATAGCTGCCTGCTTGTTCCAAATATATTAGTAGAATTTGTTCCGACCTCAGACTCCAGTCTCGGATCACGCTTTTCTTCATTCCGCTCGAGACCGATTTCAGGGGAACCGATTTTAGGAGAACCAATTTTAGGAGACCAATTTTAGGAGAACCGATTTTAGGAGACCGATTTTAGGAGAACCGATTTTAGGAGACCGATTTAAGGAGAACCGATTTTAGAAGAACCGATTTCAGGAGGCCGATTTTAGGATAACCGATTTTAGGAGACCGATTTTAGGAGAACCGATTTTATGAGAACCGATTTCAGGAGACCGATTTTAGGATAACCGATTTTAGGAGACCGATTTTAGGTCTATGTGGTCGTGTACAAAAATAAAATGTGCCGAATAATATCCTATGTATTGTAAAACCAAATATTTCATTCTTGTAAGAACAAAAATTACTTTCTGTCAAAAAAACCTACTCCGGTTGTTGGATTTTTGGTTGACAAACTCGTTCGAGTGACTTAGAAAACCAACGTGTGTACCAAATTTGACCCAGATCGGACCTAAAATGCGGCCGTAAGAGTGGGCACAGATATATGACAATTTTTGATGACACCACCAAAACGAGTTCTGGAGACTATGATCGGTGCTCGCTGACCATTCCCGACCTTAGGTCTTGCTTGGGTTCTCACTGCAGCTTATATTTCCCGTGGAAATTCGACAGTAATATTTGAAAGTTTAATTCATTTCAGACATTGCTTAGTCCTAAATCAAGCACCAATATTTTGATGATATCTTTACAATTACCTATACTACTCTACCATGTATTTTATAATTATTGTGTTAATTAAAACTATTGGAAGCAAATTAAAATTCAAAAACTTAAGTTCACTTCTTCAAGTAGTTCAATACTGTTTTTAGATTATAAATTTTAATCCCATTTATTTCTTTACTACCCAGTACTAGCGGGATTGAGGGATTGAGTCGAATCATTAATCTATTTAAAGGAAACCGAACTGACTTTTTTCAATGCAGAAGTGAATCCTTTTAGCTACTCCGTTAACCCTTGGTGAAAGTTGCAGGTCACGAGGGCGATCGATACAGACCACCTGTCATTCCGATAACCTACAAAGCTGCAACAGTTCCACGCAATCTAGCGGCGCACTATACAAACTACACCGAGTTGTGCTATCTGTTGGGGAATAGTGGAAGCTCTTTACTAAGAGACGTCTGTTGGATTCAAAGTTAAACAGGGCGGACTAGTTTCACAGAATATACGGTAGAATACGTGGTTTATGTGTTGTGAATTGGTATTGCAAAGGAAATAAATCTGTAAAACATACATCAGGTGTAATGGCGCAATGTGTGAGCTGTACCATTGGAATTTTTGAGAGGTATTTTTGGGCGTTACGAAGAGGGATTGTTTTTACATTTACCAATATTTCAAGCTGATACAAAATTTAAATATTTTGCAATTCGCCTCTCCTAAAGTTGCTCCTTAAAAATGTTCACCACCCCCCTTTAATGTACACTTTAAAAAGTATAAATAAAACAATTATTACGGCTTGTGGGGCGATCTTGAGTTTTATGTTTCATTAATACAACATTGAAAAGTGTCCCTAACTCTTGGCAAAAATTTGATGTGACCTCACATACATATTTCATCCTATAACCCTTAGCATCACCAATATTTACAAAAGATACTTAGAGAACGCCATGTAATGTCAGATTATAGAGAAATGTGTTTATCTTGTGAGTTTAGATTAAAAGGGTGTTGCCTTACAAAATAAAATAACTGAGGTAAAGCAATTATCAAAAATCTATATGTTTTTTAATTTAGTAAATTGTTGTGAGGAATTTTATTATTTTTGTTTAACTTTTTATAATCCACATTTTATTACACATTAATTGATGAATTACTTCTGATTCCCACTTGTTTTTTTCTAGATTATTATCTTGAAGGTGTGGCCCAGATATCCCGTCTCAGACCCAGTTACCCCAAGCACATCAACATCATTATTATTTTTATTCCATCAAAAGAATATTTATAAATAATAGAAAATGAAGTGATAGAAAAGCAGATAGAAACGAACAGAAAGACTATCTAAAGAGAAAAAAGAGAAACAGTTGGAAAAGGTGAAAATTTCTAAACTAGACACTAAGAGCAAAATAAAAATAAAGAACTGAATAATACTGATGATGAGACAAAGTGAAGAACGTTATCAATTATCTGTACGTGATAGTGACATAGATTACAATTTTGGCAGTACAACTATCTAGGCTAACCAAATACAATTAATTGCAATAATACATGATAAATTGGTGGTGGGGACCAGTGCTCCCAAACACAGTATTACCACACGCCTCATGAAAGGCAAATATATTTTTCACCCCTCACAAAAGTTTGGATAGATTTGTGTATTATATTACATGGGTATCAACAACACTGTTTTTTTCTTAAATTTTAGCTACAGTAGGTCACTTTTGAAAAGGAAGAGTGGTTAAATAATATTTTCGAGCACTACAAATCACAAAATAAAAATAAAGTATTTTCAACATCCTGAAATAAAACCCTCTTTTGGCCCCCACACAACAGTATCATAAGGTATTTAGTTTTTGGAGTAGCCTACAACACTTTAAGCACCCTAAATTCAGTGTAGAATGTTTTGCAAGCTCTGAATATTTTAATATGTATGAGGGTTATTGTTCTTTATAACCTGAACTGTGCCAAATTTCATTGGGAATTTAATATGCAGGCGTTTGGTTTTTTTAAGGTTCGGAACTACAAAAATGACTCGGAAGTCTGAAAACAAATAGTGTGTAGGGAATTGGAGCCTAGAAGTTAAAAATTCTATTCTATGATGTCCACGAAAAAAATGACCTAACATAAAGAAATTTAGGCATTTGCCACATTATAGGCCTATTATAAAACTAAAAACACCCAAATCATTCAAAAGAACCTCATTAAAATGTTCTAAAATGGTGCCAAGAATGTAATTTAATACCTTTGGCAATTTTGTGTGTGGTCTTTTAATATAAAAAAACTAAATACCCAAGTAATAACCTACTCAAAATATTGCATTTCTATTAAAAATATTATATATTTCTCAAAACAATTCAAATTTACCCAAACATATTTCATAACCTCGTAATGATTAAAATTAATAAGGGATATTAGTTCTAGTTTTGCTGTCAACAAGCACATAAACAGACATTATGAGGCTATTTATAAATCAATAGTATAATTACTTCAATTTGTCTTTAAAATTGTAAACTTTTATTTTTGCAGTAGTCCAAATATCCCATTTAATGATAAAGTGATTGAATCTGTTGTAGGAAGGAAATTTAGGCAAATTTCATACTAGTAAGTAGTTTTAGCACTGATGGCAGCACCTTACGGACAATAATTTACAAATGAACATTTATTTTATTGAAGTAATGATTCATAATGATAATTAAAATATGTAATATTTCATAATTTGGACATAGGTAGCAGCACTTTACGGACTGCAACAAAATCAGAACACATAGTTTTCAATTTATCATGCAGGGTGCAGCACTGTATGGAGATTGTATTATAATACTTGGAGATTTATTATTTTTAACAGTCGGGGGGACAAATTATTCCAGTTTTTTTTTTAAACAGCACCACCTCACTGAGGGAAATATAATATCTAGTTTTAGAGATACATTCGACTATTTCTAAGAAATGGTACGATCATGTTGGCCGTAATATGGAGTCTTCGTTTCAACATCATTTTTAACAGTGAGGCGGGGGACAAATTTTTAAAGTTTCTAAAAAAAAAAACAGTACCGCCTCATTGATAGAAAAATGTTTTGACAGATACATTTGACTATTTTTACCAAATGTTAGGATCACGTGTGGTAGTTTATCTGGAGGCTTGTAAACATAATATTTCGTAGTTAGTTCATATTCGAACTACTAGACTACAATGTTAGTTCGAATTTTAAAATTAAATTTCAAAAAATAGGTTTAGACTAGTCCCGTAATGTGCTGTTATCTGCAAGCTTTTACATATAGTAGAACCGGCTTTATTTTAAAGGGTAAAAATAGTGACAATTTGGATAAAACATGTTCGGGTGAAAAGTTTAACAACAGTGTTTGTTTACATTCATTACCATAACAAACAACTTACACAAAAATTAGAATTAGTTTATTGTTCTTCACAACCAACAGATTTTTTAGGTTTGATTGACAAGCAAAATCTAATTTTTAAAATCTACGTAAAATGCTTTCTGTAGGGTCTATTATAATTAAATTCAAACATCTTTTGTTACATATATTATAAATAAAACAGCTGATTTTGATCAACAACTTAACATAATTTTAGGTTAATCCTACAATGAAACAAAACAACAATGAATTCTTGAAAGTAATTACTCTTCAAAACTAACAGTTTTTTTTAGATTTTAGGTAAAAGCAAACAATATTAAAATATTGTTTTGTATTTTTGTTTATGAGATCCATTTAGACCTATATTTCTTCTTTTTTTCATATTGTACGTATCTGTATCACTGTTTATATTTCAGTATTCAGTTTTTTTTTTTTTAAGAATAATTCTTGTTTGGTATTATTTGCAAACCTCTAAAAATATGAAAACAGAAAACTTTAAAAATACGAACAATCCATTATTATAAATTAATTTTAAGACCAGTATAGAATCGATCTATTTTTAGGGGTAAGAGTGTTGGCGTTTAATGGTCTGCTCCAGTAAACGAGAAATCCACCGGAACGCAAACGCCTCTCACTATATCCCTATCTAAACAGTGCAATTTCTTGCGCTGACATTGCCTCATTTCATACCATTTTATAAGTCTATCTTTTGTAATTGAGTGCTGAAAAAAAAAACTGAATATTCTTTATAAAATTTCGGATCCTTCTTGTAAATTATTTTTCGTTATTAATTTCTTATTGTGTTAGGAAAAAAATTCAAACTTTGTACTTACAAAATGTCAAAATCAAAAGAATTTTAAAAAAAATGTAAATTGCAAGATGGATGCGTATTGTGACTGTGCTTAAAATGAGACCTTGCAAACAATTTTATGATAAAACATAAACGAAATAAATGGTTTGAAATTTAACATTGCTCTTATGGGATAAAAATCCAAGATGGCTGCCACTACAGCAGACCCTTAAGGGCAGTCGGAATGTTCAAATGTTCTAAAATATTGATTTTTCGTTTTTTTACATTTTTTAAATCTCCGAAATCTTACTTTTAAATTCATAAAAATTTTAGCTGATTTGAATGGTTTATGATTTACGGCCTTTTTTACGAAGCTTTGCACACTGTAATTCACTCAAATTGAATGGTTGCTGCACGTCAATAGACTCTGTAATCAATACGTTTATATTGTATAGTTTTTCTAATCTGGCAGGAATCATGATTGAGAGACATGTTTGAGGATCAAGAGGACCCTGACAGACCTTCATGTGGGGCTGGGATGTATTAGGTAAATCTGGTAGAGTCTATTTCTTAGTGTTATTCTTATAGACCTAGGCTACAGTTTATTTGGTCGTTTTCCGCAAAAAAGGTTTTTAAATGTTTCGGTACACATATCTTAGGAGCTATAAGTGATATTGCCATAATTTTTTAAATTATGTTCCTTAGGACTAGCTACTACTAAGTTTAAGGCAGAGGGATTTTATAAATAATAAATATTATTTTTTAAATCTATATATATAAAAGCGAAATACCACTCACTCACTCACTAACTCACTCATCACGATTTCTCAAAAACTACCGATCGGATTGAAATCATATTTGGTAAGTAGCTTACTCTAGAGCCCTAGGTTCTCACTAAGAAAGGGTTTGAAAAAATTCGAAATTTTAGGGGGGATTTGGGGGGATCAAAGATATTAAATCACGATTTCTTCAAAACTACCGAACGGATTGGAATGAAATTTGGTATGTAGCTTCCTCTAGGGCCATAGGTGCTCACTAAGAAATGGTATGAAAAATTTCGAAATTTTAGGAGGGGTTTGGGGGGATCAAAGTTACTAAAATCATAATTTCAAATCTTTTATTATTATGACAATAGTGCTTTTATTATTTAAGATCTATATATATAAAAGCCAAATACCACTCACTGATTGAACACTTAAAAAGAATACAATTACGTTAAAAATACTGAAAATACCAACCACCACAGGCAACGCCGTACGGGTCAGCTGGTTAAATTATTTTACTGAAATTCCAGGCAATTTTTAGACCTATTTAAGAAAATTCATAACTCAACAGGCATACCATGGTTTTAATAACCATCTGCTGAAAAACTTTTATTACACATAAAGAACAAAATAATAAAAAAAGTGTGTTAATATCTATTATAGTTTCTGAGTATCGTGTACTACATTGGCGAAATACAACCATCCGACTTCCCGTTAAGGGCTGTGGCTGCACCATACATTTTATTAGGTTATGGTATATACGTCAGCGGTTCAGCTGCGTGACCGAATTATTTCTTGATGTAATCGTGTTCATTAGATTTTTGATGTATATAATTTTCTACTTCGAATCAATAAACAATCAACCGTTAATTCAAACAACTAGCCACATCGTTGTTTACCCGCATTGCATAAGAAGGAATGTTTGGCAACAGGAATGTTTGTCGAAGCATTCGGCACCGAGTGGATTCAACGTTTAGGAATGCTAATCAATATCTATTGGGGAGCGAAGTTTTAAACAAACACTACCTGGATAAAAGCTTCGGAAATCACGTTTACAGCTTTTCTACGTAAAAAAGTTACTCGTGCGATTGCTTTTGAAAACTTTTGCCACCGTCACAAGGCGAAGAACCTAAACGAAACGTTCTACCCGTGTGAACGTTTACTAACAATTTATAGTATTAGGTTTTTTACGTACGGTTTGTAAGAAAGTTATAAAGAAGCACAACAGACTAATTTTGAAGAGTCATAAATGGCTAAAGGCTACAATGGCTACAATGGCTAAATAAACTAATTTAGGATCGGCAGGAGTGAAAAAATATTTCTGAGTTTACAGCAACTCTCCAAGCGGCAGAGCTGTGCACTACTAGCATTGAGTTTGTTTATTTATTTGATTTATTGCACAAAAAAACATTTCTTACAGAAATAGGCGCATTGTCAATCTTAAAATATAAAACAAATTTCACAATTTGGAAATTTGTGTACGTTTCACAAGAAGGAAATTTGTGTACGTTTCCTTCTTCCGCTAGCAAATATAGGGCAGCTTCATAAGAGTTTTACAGACGTAACCCTTACTGTAAACGAACTGAAATGCGCATGCGTGACAATGTATGCACGTACGTATTATTACGTGCAGCTTAGAGAAATTAACACATTCAAAATTAATGGATATTTTATTTTTCTTGTATTCCTCCGCGAGCAACAAGTAGATGTGATAACCGCCAGAGCGCAGGCTGAACAGTCGAGTGGGAACACAAATTAGGCGCGTACATGCTTCCACAAAAAAGCAGATTTTTTCATCATAAATTATTAAAATTTATTGAAATTACTTTTATTTGAAAGGTAATTAAACTTCGAATGTGGTGAGCTTTTTGCATTTTTGATATTTGCATTATTGAACCGGTTCGAAATTTTCAAACAGCCGCCCTTTTTAAAAGTATGATTGGATATTATCGATTTTTGTTTTTTTAATAAACCATTTTATGGCTAAACTTCATGCCAAATTTGAACTCAATCTGTCTCACATTTATCTAAATATGAGTTATTTTGTAAAAAAAGACGGATATCTGGAAATCGAAGATTTTTGAACCTAGGTTTATAAAAAGAATTTTGCTTTTTATTAGGTCGCCTATCATCTCCTGAAGTTGCACCAACCTCTCACGTAATACCCTGTATGTATAAATTTATCACGTTTTAAATATTTTATTACTATTTTTGTTTTGAGTTAGTGTGATATGTTTAATTGGTGCATTTCTGGAAGAACACAAGGACAAACGACATTATTATTTCTTTTATTTAGTAGCACTAAATGTTTCTTTTTTAAATACCTTTGTAGTGATGTGATACTAGACTTATGTTTACATTTGAGATCTCTTAAACAAAAAGAAGAAAAAATCCACCGCCTATAAAATATGTATTTTGTGGCACTGGTATTTGAGAAAAAAAATTGTAGATTATTATTTAGAGGCGAAGTAGTATGGTTTAATTTTATACCGAGTGTCTGAACTGATAGTACGGGAGGTAGCGCTACATTTGAACGAGTCATTTCATACCGGCTAAAAATCATAGCAGTAATAGTTTTCACTTAATACATAAGAGATCTGAGCGTCAGCTACTCCAGTAGTGGTGGAGCTAAAGGTGACAGCATGTGAAAGTTGTCAAAAAAGGTTTTGCTCCGAGTGATTTCATACCGAGCCAAAATTTAGGGGATAATTGTTTAGATCATTTTTAACCAAAAAATAATAATCAGCTGTATAGATGATGGGGAATTATACGTCAGTCACAAATACAGTTGTATTTCAGTGACATATTCAGTTTATCGATTTATTAATAATATTTAGTAAGTAATAGATAACTATGATTAAGAAATAAATGGCCTTACCTTGATTAGTTAGATGATGTCTCTAAACGAACATTTGAACGATATTTTTTTGGTAAAGCAGTAAATTGGCTGTAAATATTTTAATGATATTTTTGAAAAACATTTACTTCCACTGGCATTTTTGCATCTTTCATAGATAAATTATATTTTTGTCGTATTTGTAAAATATGTTTACATTTTTCCAGATAACTTGAGTTGAACGCTTGAAGCGGTTCATTTCTTTTAAAACAAAATATACAAATTGTTTTGTTTCCGCAGACATTTTGGGCACTTTATATTTCAACAGCACAACAGGAACTAAATCAACTAGTCGAAATCTATGCATCAGATAAGAGCGTTTATCATTTGTTTGTCTGAGTTTCTCTCATTAGTAAACAAACAAGAGTCAATTCTACCTGGAGCCTTTCAAAAAAATCGTAGGGGGGCGGGGGTAAGTCAGAGTAGTGGAACCTTCTCAGATGAGAAGAAAGTTTAGTTTTACAGTACATAATAATTTAATTTAAAAGCGGCACTAATTTAATAATTATGAAAATCATTTGAAACCTCTTTATTCGCCTTATAAAGTGGCATTACTTATTTTAAATTAATACAATACTGATTAAAATTGAAACATAGGGTAATTTTATTGTTAACAAAATTAAAAATCGCCGTCAGCTGAATGTTTGTGGGGTAAAGATCGTCAGTTCATTATAAAAGTGACTATGCAACGATGAGATGCACTGAGCGCGCAGCATGTTTATGACGCTGACTGACGGACTTTCCCCCGGTATCCAGACAGCTGACGACTTTCTTTATTATTAAAAATGTATCAAAATTCAGTTGTATAAATTTCATACGGTATGAAATGACTTTATATTTAACATTTTTTGACGTGTTCATATACGTGATTGACGTATAATCCCCCATCATCATCTATACAACTGATTATTATTTTTTGGTTAAAAATGATCTAAACAATTATCCCCTAAATTTTGGCTCGGTATTAAATCACTCGGAGCAAAAACTTTTTTGACAACTTTCACATGCTGCCATTTTGAGTTCCACCGCGAGTGCGGCAACTGACGTTCATTTTGTTCATATTAATCAACTGCTAGAAATGAAATTTAGTCGGTATAAAATTCCTCGAAAAAATGCAACTCTACCTCCCGTACTATGACTCGTTCGCTCGCTTTCTTGATTGAGGAAATTCTAAATGCACTGTCTACTCTATAATAAGAAATTCAAATTTTACATAAATGCATTGTCAAAAGCAATCCAATTGTAATGAAAACAACTCGCTTACGTGAAATTGTTTCTTCGAACAGCTGATCTGCATAAACATCTGTAACGAAACCAGAACAGCTGTTCTGTTCTGAATAGAACAACGGAAACAAAAACATCCTTTAAGAAATGCAGAGTTAATATGCGTAAGAAATAAAATGTACTATTCTAACCAACAGTGAATGAGCAGCGATGCTTAACGAGAAACTAGTATGTTTTCAGCAAAGTTGGTAACACTGAATATTAACAAAAGGTTGCAAACAGTTGGAATGTTTGTACAGGTATACCCATAATGCTTAGTATATTTAGAGATAATTTGAAACTCGTCAGAACTCCGTGAGATGTTACAGACTTTGCAACTGCGGAGAGTCGAGCTACAGTAAAAGGCCAAACTGTGTTTGTTAGTGGCGGCGTCTTTTGAAGCCTGACATCGAGCTGCAGAAAACGCTTGATTAAAAGAGCTTTTAAAACATCTACATCGAAAAGTAAGAAACATTTATGTAACTATTAGTTAAACACTTTTCTAACAATGACTAACCAGTGGAACAATGTTTCTTTTGTTTTCGAATAATATAATAATTCGACCACGCAGCTTAACCGCTGACGTGAGTTGAACAAATTTCCAAGATGAAGTTTGTAGGCCTATGTTTTAGGGTTTCAGCCAACAATTTGTGAAATAGGTCCTATTCACGACGGTGCTGAATAGCTGCAAAATGGTTAGCACGCCATTCCGCATATTGGAAGAATCTTCAATACACAATGCATTGCGTGCTTCGCACGCCATTCCTCATATTGAGAGTATTTTAAATACACAATGAATTGCGCGCTTTGTACGCCAACCGCCGTAATGGGAGTATCTTCAACATACAATACATTGCGTCCTTCGCACGTCGTTCCGCATATTGGGAGTATCTTCAACGCACAAAGCATTGAATGCTTCGCACGCCAACCCCGTATTGGGAATATCTTCAACATACAATACATTGCGTGCTTCGCACGCCATTCCTCATATTGGGAGTATCTTCAATACACAAAGCATTGCGTGCTTCGCACGCCAACCCCCGTATTGGGAGTATCTTCAGCACACAATACATTGCGTGCTTCGCACGCCAAACCCGCGGTAGGTTCCACCACATGGCTTTGAACCGGGTACTTCTATGGTATTTTACGTTTTGATAGATTTTGGGGGAACCAAGTGAACTATATAAGGTCTCGTAAAAAGACGAAATGTGCAGAATGACGTCCTACATTTATATTTGTAGAAAAAACTCAAAAACAAATTCATTCTCGTAGGAAAAACCTAAAAAAAAGTTACTTCCGGTCAAAAAACGTGCTTCCGATTGTTGTATTTTCTTTGGCTAACAAACTCGTCCGGGCGACTTGAACAACGAAGTGTGTACCAAATCGAAAGTAAAATGCGGCCGTTAGAGTGTGAACAAATACATATGTACAGTTTTTAATGACACCCGAAAACATATTCTGGGGACCGAGAACGGTGCTCATTTAATATTCCGAACATTAGGTCTCACCATAAGGGTCACTTCAATAGCTCATCTTTGCTCTGGAAATAATAAAGTTTGCGACTTCACTATTTCTCCATTCGCTACCATTTTCAACTAAATGACAGTAACTATAAAAACGTACAATTGATTTGGGCACTTTTTTACAATTCGGACATTTAAATAATGTGGAATTTTCAGGTAACTAAACACATCCATCATAAAATATCAGGTGAAATATGTCCTCTCCGTCTTCTTAATCATAACTGTCATAAATCAGAGACGATAAGAGATATACAAAATCAACTCCTATAAAACCGTGTGTTCGTCCGTACGTACGTGAGTAACAATATAATATAACAGCTGATTTCACCCATCAACTCTAATACATAGACAAAATCTAGCGTAGATTATACTTTGGGGTTGCTTCCAACTTCAGTCAATATAAGTCTTGTGAATTAGATTTTCTTAAAATATGAGTTAAAGAACGAGTAGGCTATAAAATGTTATAAATTTTGCTTTGAGGTTATAAAAACAAAATCTAGCGTAAATTATACTTTGGGGTTATGTTTCCAACTTCAATCAATATAAATTTGATTTTTTTTAAAAATATGAGTTAAAGAACTAAAGTAGGCTATAAAATGTTATAAAATAATATGCTTTGAAGTTATAAAAACAAAATCTAGCATAGATTATACTTTGGGGTTATGTTTCCAACTTCAATCAATATAAATTTGATTTTCTTAAAATATGAGTTAAAAAACTAAAGTAGGCTATAAAATGTTATAAAATAATATGCTTTGAGGTTATAAAAACAAAATCTAGCATAGATTATACTTTGGGGTTATGTTTCCAACTTCAATCAATATAAATTTGATTTTCTTAAAATATGACTTAAAAAACTAAAGTAGGCTATAAAATGTTATAAAAAAATCTGGAAATTGGTTGACCGTGCAGGCCAACCCTAGAACTTCCCGCTTAGTTTGAATTTTAAACGCTTAAAAATGAGTTTATTTGTTAAAATACCAAAAAACGAAAATTTGTGAATTTTTAAACAACGATAACTTTTGAATGCGTCGTTCGATTTTCATTTTTAAAAAAGCATTCTACGCAATTTTTAAAGCACAAAAAGAAAATGTACAGGTTTATATTGATTGGTTGAGAAATCTGGAA
>JAGFPH010004802.1:82444-92715 GCA_018207615.1 Philaenus spumarius | reverse complement strand
AGTCCCATAAGAGCCCATGTTGGGGACAAAGTATGGCCATGACTACTTTACAGTATTTTTATTATTACAGTAGTTTGTAGATTATTGGTACAGTATTAGTTTAATTTTATAATTATTGCTTCCTTTAAATAAAGATGCATGTCGGGTTTAAAATTGTGTATTTGGAAATACATTTTCATGACAATTTTAATATATACCAGGGATTTTATATATTTTTTTTGATGCCTGAATTTTTAGTGGTTTGAAAACTTTTCAAGGGCGTATTTAATGGAATTGTAACGATAAAAGTAAACAAATATAATTACAAAAGACTTGAAACCCTTTATGCAAATAATTTCATTCCGAGTGAAGACAATCTCAAATAAATCATAGTTTTCACTGTCAAAGTTGGTAAATGTCCTGGGTTTAAGGATCAATCTGATAATGTTAAGATATGTTTAAACTATTAACAAGTAGTTAATTTACCTATTGTTTCTAATGTATATTGTATATTTTAAATATAAAGCTGCATTTACTATGGTATACATTCAATGTCGTTAACTTTTTACAAAGCATACAATTCTATCGTATTATAATTTATTTCAATTGTTCGTATTCAGCCTAACCTACTTTCTATTACTTTGATTTACATTTAGTTCAGTGAGGCTTCACAATGCCTAAACCATTACAAATGATTCCGGGTTAAAGTAATGGGATTCATGCAATGGAGCCATTAAAGAAACACATTTAAGACTAAATTCTTTTCTGGTTAGATGGGATTTATTTGTTTGTGCAAAAGATATAAGGGTTTTACTAGAAGAAAAAGAAATACATTGTTGAAATGTTTAACTAACTTAGTGTACAGTTACTATTTAGTGAAAATATAAATCTAATTTATTTGAATAGTGTAATACGAAAGACTTGATCTGGCTTTGGTCTGTCAAAACATATTTGCGTTCACTTGCGTGCATTTGCTGTAACGTAGTTTTTGTGTGTGTGTGTTTTTTTTTTTAAATCTTGGTTTGTCTTCTCAGTATAAGTTTTGATATGTGATGAGATTTGTTTAAGATTATTGGTACAGTACTAGTAGTTCTGTAAACAGTAGACCTCGCTCGTTGAAATAACAAATGTGGTTTTGAGCTTAGGTTAAAAATAGTGTGCCAGTAAGGAAGTAAGCACAAGGTTTAGCCAGCTAAACATTATTTAGCAATTCCCGCGATTCCGGGATTTCTAGTTCTCGTTTTTTTCTTTTCTTGAGCTTTAAATGCTAAAGATTTTCTTTTAGAGGCATTGTGTTTTATTTAGGTTAATAATGCGTAAGATAGCTAAAAATATTAAGTTATAGAGGGACAACATAGAATTCAATATTTATATACTTAAATAACTAAAACTTAACAATGTATTTACAGTTCCATAACTTCCATATCATATTCCAATATTAGAAATAATGAAAACAAACGATGTTAAATCGTCGTGATAGTGATCTCAACTTTATTCTCAACCCACTTACCAACACTTCCCACGGTGTCCAACGGTCATTTTTTGTATGTCCTTTATCGCCTAGAGTTTTCATTTGTTTCATCTCATTTTGTAGTTCAAGTAAAGCTAAATCAAATACTTTTATGATATTTACAATGATAATTTACAAGTATTTAGTTTAATTATTTGATTTATTCTCTACACTTTCTTATCCTTCTACACTTTCTTATTATTATGTGCTATTTTTTTGCAAAGGATATATTCCTAAATTACTATTCAAAACAGGCGTAGATTTGTTAGCAGTCTTGTAGTAGGAACATAAAAACTGGTGTTTTAAAAATGAGAAATTTGAAATTGATAAATATATTTATATAATTCTATTTAGAACTAAATTAGGAAACTTTTTTAGATTTATAAAAAAAATTACAATAATTTTTACTACTTTTTATGTAGGCCTAAAGTTGAACTTTTTCCTTTCGTTACTGAACGTGCTAATAACTAATAAATGTTTCTTGATCTAATAACTTTGTAAATTTTACTTCAATCATTTTTTTACTGGCATATATGAATTCTTTGAACCTTTATCTACAAAAAATCTATGGAAAACTTTTGAATTGGTTTAGAAAAAATGTATAAAATCATGGTTGAAATACAAAAAATTGGACGATTTTAAACAAATTTGAAGTTTACGGCCATTTTGTGAGCTTACCGTTAGAGATACGGAAAAAATCAAGAATACAATTTTGTTGAAAATCAAATTTGCTACTGGCAAAATGTCATTACTTTTTAAGTTCGACTTACGGTTAAGCCACAAACTGACTTTGGAAAAAAGCTTACACTGATAGAAAATGTGCGGCCGCCATTTTTATTTTATTTAAGAGGGTTCAAAATGAAAAATGGAAAAAACCTTATATACACATTGCTCGGCCTAAAAAAAGGAATATTCATGCAAAAAAATCATCAAAATCGGTCAAGGCGTTTGGCCGTAATCGTGAGACAGACACACAGACATACAGACACACAGTCGAAATGCCGAACGGTCGAGTTAAAACGGAGACCTCGCTTCGCTCGGTCAATTAGTTTAATTTTATAATAATTATTGCTTCCTTTAACTAAGTCTAGGACTCTATGCATTCAAAACATCGAAATTTGATTTTCGAAAAGTAATTAAAATTGTATTCCACCATTTTAATTTTATAAAAAGAAGCTATCATGCATTACTGGCATTTAAGTATCCTGACGAAATTTATTCACAAGAACTACGAGTAAAATTTGATTATTGAAGTAAGGCAAATATTTATCTCTAACTTGTGTTTGTTTGTGAAATCATATCAGTTTTTATACATCTGGATATTTAATATTCATATTAACTAAAATAAAATATACACTAATAAGTTTATAAACACCTTACATTTTTACGTCTAATGATCCACTTATTGGTATTTATACTACCGTTGTTTCGGATGACTCAAGCATCCATCAGGTTACTTTCATTCCCTCTTTCAACAAACAACTATAATCACGAAATTCAAATAATTAAAAACATTGCAGCTTCTAATGGTTACAACACCTCAATCATCGGCAAAATTATCAGGAAAAACAAGAACAAGGAAAATCACGTTATCTCCACATTGCCCAACAAAGAAAAGAAACAGTTTGTGTCTACTGTTTATATAAGTTGCCATATGCCATATTGCCTCTACCACATGTTGCAAAATGAATTGGCCAAAAGTAACGTCACAGTAAGTTTCAAAACTAATAATACATTGCTTAAAAAACTTAAACAACTGTTAGAAGCAAGAATATGGAACTCAACACAAATTGGTGTCTACAAATTATTTCTAATGATTGCCCCAAATATTATATCGGACAGACTGGCCGTTCTTTTGAAAAATGTTTTAAAAAGCATTTGTCTATAAACCACAATTGAAAACAGTGAAATCAAACTTTGCTTTATACCTCATTGACTGCGACCATAAATACACTTATCTACATACGAACATAAAAATCTCGAAATTACGTGACAAAAATCAAAATTTATGTACGTGGTCGAGGAGTTTGAAATTTTATAACGGGCAGTTTATCAGAGCACACAAATATGATGAATTACAAACTATTATTTAGCCCAAATATAATCTTTGACTCGGCAATTAAGTTAATTGTTAGCGATCAGACCAACAGGGGGGGGGGGGGGGGTTACTAGGTACGCATAACACGTAATTGTATTGACAAGGGGAAGGTGTCGCATATCGATAGACTAATAATAGTTCTAGAACCACGTGCCTGGTACCGGACGAAATACGGTGACACATATTTTGGTGTGTTTGTGCGTGTGTCATGTTATGTGTTGTAATAACTTTTAATGTTCACACGACCTGAGGATGGTTGCTTGAGTCATCCGAAACAACGGTAATATAAATACCAGTAAGTTTATCATTAGGCGGATAAATAGAAGGTATTTATAAACCTAATACCGTATATTAAATTCAGTGATCCGGAGAATATTCCATAACTAAAATAAAGTATATTGAAATGCATAGTAAAATAAATAATGATAAATAAAAAGTTATAATAACGAATTTATCAAAAACTGTTTCAGCAGAATTTTCTTAATTATAAATTTTAATTCAAATAATAGCAAAACACCAATCGCTAGGCCGAATTGTTTTTAAGGCCCCATACTTATCACTCAAATTTAATATAGTATTGTATTTTTGTAATTAAAATCAGAATAAAATAAAATAAGATGACTTTGAACGCAGTTTAAGTCAATCAAATAGTTAACGTAATAATATTACTGATATACACATGCAGCAATGTAATTAAAAATTGTATTACTTATGTATGCAATTTTATTTAAACGTTTCTAAAAATTTACTGTAGTACTGTTTTTATATATAGTTTTAAATATATTGATTTTATAATTTAAAGTATTTAGCGTAGTAACTATTATCTTATTTAATTAGAGTAGAACTTTACGGATTAAATTATACTTAAATAAATAAGAATTCCTTTACGCCATTCGTCATTCGGATATAGTTTCCACATGGCATATTATAACTTGGAATATTAGTTTACGAACAACCTATATAAAAATATACAGGTTATTGTAGATCTCTTTAATTATAATAAGGAATTATGCCTTTAAGTTGAGTTGAATTTATCTGTTCTCTGTTTGAAGTTATCATTTATTAATGATGGATGTTCAATATTATTACTAGTTATTCGGACATTTGCTATCATTTTTGTGTTAAAAAATCAATATAAAACGTTTCGGGAATATAAATCAACTTCAGTTTTAAAGTGACTAAGTGAGCATCAACTTAGAGATCTAGGATTATGTAAAGAAATCAAGTAAAGTTAAAGTATACCAATAACCTTAACCATTACATAGTACTTCTCAGAGCTAAAACTGAGAAATAAAAAAACAAAAACACAATAATACAATCACATAAAAACACAAACACTTTGAGGCAAACTACGTGTTTACAGACTGGAGTCAGACAAACAACTGGCCGTTTGCCGAGTTAGTGGCACTCAGCTATGTATGGGTGTGGCCTAATGTTCGTTAGTAGTTTCCTAGCCCTCGCCCGAGTAAAGACACCACGGGGCTTGTTTTTTTTTTTAGTAAAAGGGATATTGTAGTCTAATTTTAGTTCTTTTTTTTTTAATAATGGGATCCATAATGCCTTACTTCTTTCTATGCTTATTTGTCTGATAGGATTGTCCGCTAGCTTTATGTACCCTGCTTCAATTATTCAATAATTTAAACAATAATAATAATATAATAATAATTGAATTGAATAGTTTAAAAACATTAAACTAACATCATAGAATATTTTTTTTGTATAATGATATTGATGACTTATGATTTTGAGTAAGATTGTACATTAAATATAATGTTTAGTGTTCTTATTTTCTTTTTTTATAAAATAATTTTGAATAGTGTCTGATCTTAGCTGATGATTTTAAATCATCGAATGAAAAATGAAATTTGAAAAAATGCTGAAACTTGTTGCATAAGTGAGTCAACAACTCTAAAAGAAGCACGTATCATCCTGTCTGTAAATTAGCAACACGTCATTGATTTGTTAGTTGTACAAGAGTACATGTCTGGAGACTACGTTGTAGATTGGAAATAGTACGGCATTTACATTTCACGATTAAATACGATTAAATATTTAAATCTTTGGATATCTGAAATTTAACAGCTTTAAATGCCAATTCAAAAGGAAATTAATGCGTATAATTAGGATAGAAGTAAGAGCACACAACACTTGAATCACAATCAAACATATAATTGCAGGCTGAGTTGGGAAAATCAGAAATTAATCATAGATTGTACAAAAAAGTTGGTGATTGCCATGAACTTATGGAACACCATGACAATGTTAACTGACGTGTTTAAACCATTAGTAAAAACATGTTGTTAATTTTATTTATAAGTATCATATATAATATATATTTTATAATAAATATTTTGTATATCAAGTTTTAATTACTGTGATACACATTTATTTTTGTTAACTATTTACATAAAATACTATTCTTTAATCTAACAGTTAATTTTAACTGTGAGTATAAAGAATAACTTAGCTCCTACCAATTTAAATTTAGTTTAGCGAGGCGTCTCAATGCCTGAGCCATTTCAAATGATTCAGTCTGGTCAAAGTAATTGATTTTACGCAATGGAGACATTACATTAACGCATTTGCTTCCTTTACCAATACAGTTGCTTTAACTTGTTTCTACAAAACACATATAAGGTTTTTATATGGATTTTTGTAACTTTATAATCGATTTTTAGTATAATATACAAAGTAATTCTTACTCGTTGACTTGTAAATTCCCGTAATATGTAAATGTAAACATCAGTTTCTGATAGTACTGCAAACAAAATAATGAATGTTTTTAATCTAAATTTTAAACCTACTGTATTATTAAGAATAATTTAGTATTATTATTTTGTATTAGCTAGGCTTCATGTTACATAATATGTTGTACAGTGTTTTTATTTTTGTTTAAATAGTAGTATTATTATACTAGTCTTATACGTATATTCATTACACACCTCAGCTGATATTCTGGTGATCCATTACACTTGGGTCTAACCCTAAAATAATAAAATAATATTCAATTACAAATTGTGTAACTTATTTAATAAAACAGATTTTGTGGGGGAAAAAATAAAACAATTCATAAAAGATTCAATAGAATATCTGAGATAACTATTTGTAAGCGGTAAGGCAATATTGCATTCTTCCAGACCATTAAACATCAATCTGGAATTAATGGAACGAACAAAATTGTATTTGATTACGAGATATGGTACAGAAAACGTGACACCAATATTTATTACGCTTATATCTTTAGGCTATAATAAATTATTGTTTCGCCACTTTAATAAACAATTTACCCTCATAATTGAAAAATATAGTTGACTTTTAGTGTGGATTAAAGTATATACATTAATGATTTAATTGCATTGCTTACCATTTCTTCATTACATATTTTATTTGATAGATTTTCATACTACTATTTATAAGTTACGTTTCAAAAAGAAATATATGATATCTAGTTTTCGGTGTCTAAACCTGTGCATAAAGTTCTCCAGCTTCATTCAACCCAATTTTAAGTTTTGATTTTAATTATCCATTATTAATTATTATTAACTACCATTAACAGTTTGGTTTTGGTCAGAAAATAATAAATCAAAATTTTGCCGGTTTAACCATAGTGAAGTTATAAATATCAATATTGCATATATACATAGAGAAAGTTATGTCCCACACTAGACAAAAATACTAAATTAATAATTACAGTACTACTACATAATACATGGATCAAGTGATAATGTGTAAGTACATCTTACAGTATTTATCATCTAATAAATGATTTTAGTTCAATCAATGATTTTTTGATTAGTTTATTTATTTATTTATCACAGTTCAATAAATACGAGGTCAGCTAGAGAATGAGATTGGAAATACGTTAAAATATAGATTCGCTGTGTGAATAAAGTATTATACAATTACTTTAATCTCCCGATTTGCATTTCCTTAAAGTAAAATATCGTCTTAAAATTGTTGTTATAATTAAAAAAATCTATAATTTAAAATTATATTTGTAAACAGTTACTAGTTTTAAGGAAATGCTATGGAAGTATTTGTATCTTGAGGGTATAAGTATACGTATAAGATAAGGAGAGAGTAAAAAGATATGGAAATTTGTGTTATAAAAAATAGAAGTCATTAATATAAGCTAATATGAATAATTATCATACATAATTATATTACGCAATATTCTATAAAATTACGTTGGATTTTAAGCTAAAATAATTTTCTTAAGTAGGCCTAACATACTTTATATGGTACCAGCAGCCTATTTTTTTAAACTCAAAATCTTAAATTCAATTACCATATTATTATAAATTATACACAACATAATTTCACATGGTTTCAAACTGTAATACATTTTCGAGTTTCCTCATGTTTACCCTTGATTTAAATGTAATAGGTATATCATCCATTTTTTATATCTTTAGATTTGTTTGATATTTCTAAATATAATTTGTGAGAAAAAATTTAAATCTACTTTTGTACGTAACCCTAGATGAATGCAAATAAAATATACATTGTTCTTTTGGTTTTATTTTTTAATACACAGGCTAACAAATAATTTTGAGTGAATTTTTCAAAACAACGCATTATAAAGGAATTTCATCAGTTTACATTTTTCATAATGGTGATGGAATGTGGCAAATTTTAATTAAATTAAGACTATTAACAATCACATCTGTACTAATATTAAAAAGAGGCAAAATTTGTTTGTTGTTTTGTGTTTTTTTGCGGTTTTGTGTGTGTAGAGGGTAATCTCTCGTAAACTACTGAACCGATTGAAAAAAATAGTTTTTTCAATAAACAGTTTCAGTATGCCTCAGTAACATAGGCTATAATTCATTTTGATAAAAACATTTTCATTTCAATATTTGTAAATTTAGTAGGATAAAATTCTTAGGTTAGGCCTATACTGATGAATTACCATAGGAACCAATTGAATAAAATAACAGATAAAACAGCTGTTTGCTCTATTTCCATTAACACCTGATTTCACACTTTGAAGAAACTATTTTGTACTTATAGATTTTAGGTTAGGTTTGTATTAAAGTGTAGACCTGAGCCTTGCTGTTACTTTTAACCTTTAATATAACGGCTGTTATAAAATATACGAAATAATTTGATTTGAACATAATTAATTATCCATCTTAGTTTTGGGGTTATTATTAATCCTACACCTTTATTATATAGAAAGCATAACATGATTTAGAGGGTGTGTGTAGAAGGTTCCAACTAGGTTGTCGTTCGGAGCACGCAGGATTACCCCTAGTTTATTATAAGATTTCAAAGTCCTATGTCGGAATTTATTTCAATTTGTGTTATTCTTTCAGTTTTAAAACTATGTTATATATCATATATTTGATTTTGTATTTCTAGTTATATTTTGATTACATGTTTTATGATCCAACTCAAATCAAAATTAACATGAATAGTTCAGTTTAATATTAAAAAGCCACCCGTTTTGCTTTCAAATTATGCTATCACGGGTTATTTATTCATTTATTTTATCTTATTTTGTGTATTTTTCAAAAATACAAATAACGCAAAGATTTAATTAAAATTTATGAAATGTTAATCAAATAAAAATCTTACTTTCTATCCTAGTGCCTAGAAGAATTAGTTTTCTATTTAAAAAAACATAAACATCGTTAAGCATATTATTATGCAGGATTAAGTAAACCCATTTTAATGTCTCATAATTATCAAAGCTGTTTTATGTATAAAATTAGTTTAGTATCTTAGGACTAAACATTTTAAAACTATACTTAGCAGAAACATCGATGCACATTCTAAGCTTTAAATACTGAAGCTTTACATTAACCAACGTTAATGTTAAAAATAAATGCATTCATTTGTCTAAACGTGAAAGTCAGAAACACAGAACAAACACAATATTTTCCTACGAAGTTGCAAAACCTCTTTTTGTTTATGAATTAGTTTTTCTACACTGGCTGCAAATATTGCAGATTATATTACTTTGCTTTTGCATAAAAATTAGAAACAAAAGTAGAATTTAAATGTTCAAACTCAAGAGTAAAAAGTTGATGTACCTATTAAACGTTACATTCCAAATTTAATCGTTGCTAGTTTAAGAGCATATGATTTGTTCATTAATTTTATTTATATTTGTCATCTTAAATTTAAACTCCATTTCAGAAAAATGTTAAATAATGCGTCTAGTTGAATAACTGAAATCTACAAGATGTTGTTACATTAAAAAAGATACATTATTTTATTTATAAAAGTATGTAGTAGACTAATAATTTATAAAGAACTTAACACCGTCTGCGATTTATATTTTCTTTGATTACGCGTTTCGTGGCTTATTTCCCATCATCAGATCTGATAAGGTTACATTAGCTCCAAAACTCGTAAAGAAAAGTAAATAGAAGTCACAAGTGGTGTAAGTACTTTTTGAATTATGAACTTATCGTTCACTTAGATACTTATCCCTCGAATATATATATATATTTTTAACGTCCTGCTGTTTTACACTTAAGGCTAATGAAGACGGGACCTACAGTTTTACGTAGAATCCGAACCACAGCCAACGATGTCTGTTAAGAAACCATTTAGAAAATTATTCGGGGTCAATGGGAATTGAACCCGGAACTTTTCCATTGATGGTTGCCATGACGATTGATAAAGCATTGACGCCTTAACAACCACGGCCATCGTGGCCATCCCTCGAATATG
>JAGFPH010004802.1:41757-82344 GCA_018207615.1 Philaenus spumarius | reverse complement strand
ACGAGGGACAACATTACCTCTCAATTTGTTTTAGTTGTACTTAAAAGCTAAGAACAAGAATTTTGTATATATATTTTTCATAGTAGACTCGTTGGTAACACATTTTTGTAGTAAAATTTTACATTTTTGTGATATCTGGTGAATGTATTCTGAATTAAATATATATTTTATTAAATAAATATATACATAAATTAATATAAATATATAATATTATAAATAGATATAGGTAGATATATAAATATTTGTATATCTCACAGCAACCAAGATATTTAATCTTATGGATGTATAACTTCACTTATGTAATAGTTTCTATAACACAACATGTTTTAATATGCCTAAATAATTTCACCTGAGTCAGAATCCAGAAAGTTTAATAAGTACATGACCCGTTTTAAGGTATATTCAGAAGACGATTTATCACACCAGCTCAAAGAAATTGCCAAGTTGTAAAGAAACTTTGTCACAGCTGACACACGTAAAGGGTTGGATGGAGTTGACAAAGTTATTATAGTTCTAAACTCAACATCTACATTAGTCATAAGCTCTTCTCCATTAGACATGCTTACAGTCACTGTAATGTATTGAAACTTGTCACGATCAACTTGATCAACATTTAGCTTAATAATTTGTACAACACACATTCATTTTATAGTGTGCATGACTAACGTTAATGAAACAGTTAGAATCGGTCTAATTATTCGCTGTTCCTAATTTAAACATGGTGAAATTATATTTGAAAAAAATACATGAGTTTTATCTTGTGATTAGTTTTATCTTGTGCTAATAATATTGATTGATTTATTTTAAAATTTAACTGATGAAATGGTACTAAGTAAGACAATTTCATATTTATACTATTCTTAATTATTAGACGTATCCCAAATAAAATGCAATATAAATAACTGTTGCTAGAAGTGTACTTATTTTGGCCAAATATCATACAAATATATTTCTAATATTGTTATTGATATTCTTTAAAATTAAAAATATTCCGTAACATAGGAATGTTTGTAGTTACATCTAAGTATTCCTTTCAACTGTAATACATCTTTATGTTATATGTTATGATAATTTCACGTTAGAGAAAAGTGTTTCCCCATCGTCTTTACTTAAGCGTCGTCTTTAAGCGTCTTTGCAGTAAATAAACTAGTTTCGAAACAAATTAATTTCCACTAACCTTCTAGGAAAACAAATATAAAACATGGTGTGCATTAATTAATTATTTAAAACTTTATTTTTAAACTAATTGTGAATATTTGCTACGAAACAGTTTAGCTGCCTATAAATTCCCTCTAAGGAATTTCTCTAAGGAAGTTGTCTTTCGAACGCCCGCCGTAGTAGACGTCTATCGGACAATTTATGCGTGTTATGTGTCGTGAGTTGTATGTTGTTGTGTTTTTGTGATGTGAACTGTTAATTTATTTATTAATTTATCTGATGACGAAACATAGGTTTTGAAACGCGTCATATATAAAAAACGCAGATGAAGTCACAAGACGGAAACAAAAAGGTAAACATATTATTATCAATAGTGACTTGGATACTCATACAATGCTTTCAAAAAAAGCAAAATATTTAACATTGATTATTTTGAGAAAGTAATTTTATTTATTTGGCAAACTGATAATAAGGGAAAACTGAAACTGTAATTTACTACTATTGCCTGAATTTTAAAGAATGTAAAATAAAAACGGAATTCAATCGATATAATTTATAACAATAACTACAACTTAATTTTGAAAAAAAGAAGACAGAATATATAATGCTAATGCATACTTTGGCATTTTTGGAAACATACCGACACATTTATAGTAATAATTTGAAACAATGTGTTTTTTATAATATTTATGTAAGTCAAATGTTTCCATGCCATAAGAATGAAAATGAAAATTTTTTAAATCATAAGATACTCAAATTTAAAATCCTCGTTATTCAATTTTCTCCATTTAATTTATATTATTTTTTTACTTGTATTTGATTAAAGTCATTAAATTAGTTGTAGTTTTGAAAAAGCATTTTGTAAAACTAATACACTTTTTAATACCAATGAGAAAAATAAATCTTAGATTAAAATTACATCGTTAAGTTAAAAACAAAATAGAATTTAATTATTACACCCATCCATCCCAACTACCTCCACTTACATACTTAAATAAGAAAATTACGATCAGGCTTCGAGCCTTAAAGTAAAGTAAAGAAATTGCATTATTTAAAATATCATCTAGTGTAATTAATAATGAAACATTATTAAATCGTCATGGAGGGTAATTAATACAACATCGTTTTCAATAATATGCTTTTTCACATGGTTTGTTGTTCACATATATTCATATTGTCCATTAAAACACGTTATGTATGTAAAACGTATAGATGAAAAGTTTATTTCAAATTAATTCTAAAAAGTTATTGGTTTAATTTTGTAAAACATGTAAATACGAAAAAATGTTGATTTTCAAATAATCACGTTAAGAAGATTTAACGGCCTATCGGGCTAACTTCAGGAACGTTTTCTCATGAGCCATAAGAAATATACAAATTATTTTTGTTTTTTCTTTCTTAAATAAATCTCTTAATTTTAAACACGAATTTAAAAAATACGAAAGTAAACTGTTAGCAGAAGACACTAAATTCCATATTTAAAGCTATAAAATATTATTTGATTCAGTGATATTTAAACCCTTCAGTTTATATTGACACAAACTAATAAGGAACAAATTAAAATAATATGTTGATATCTTTTTTAGTTCCTCAGAAAAATGTTTTTAAAAGTTCAAAAACATAGTTTTTCATGAAATGCAAATAAATATTGACATATCTAGTAAAAACAGAATATATTTTCATATTTAATACATACTATCTTCTACATATCTTCCAGTTCTTCATAGATGTATTCTAATAGTTTCTTAGCTAGTTTTTTGGGTCTAGTTACACTTTTTAACGATTTTATCTATAGCTTTAGCGACATTTTTTATTCACATATGATAGGTTTTTTCAAAAAGTTCACACAGTTCTTGCTTGGAGAGATATCTAAGTTACTAAAAATTTAACTATTCACTATATTTGCTTCATTAAAAATTGTTGCGACTTCATAAACACTCTAAGGTAGTATTCAACACAAAAGTAGTTTTGGATATCCATGATCACCGACATTGTTCTTCAATTCCAAAGAATTTTCGGTTCCGCCATGTATTCACTTATGATTTCTGCATGGGCCAAATCTTTGATTATTGTTTTTATTTCTGTCATAACAGGAAAAAGAAATTGAAGATGTATGTGTTCATCATTTTTATATGGTTCATTCTTAATCGTTGCCTTCTAACCTTTACACAGTCCATGAGGCGGAAAAGGGTTTGGGGAACAGAAATAACAAAACTCTCCCAGACAACACCATTTCTCATTATTGCAAGACTATAATAGAGTTGTAATACATTTATGGCAGCACAAGTGAACCGACCACGATCTCCAATAGTTTTCCAGTCCACCTAGTTTCAATTTTTGTTTTCTGAAATTGATTCCCATCCGCTTTTTTACATGGCCACAACATTCTAGTTTCTTCACTGAAAAATCAGGGCCATATGATTGAGCTAAAACTAACGCCAGGTGGGATGCACTGTCGCCATTTCCGGTAGTATCTGTACCGTCCGTACACGGTACATGGTTATCGATTTCTGAAACTCCAGTCATTTTCATTCCCCCACTAACCCCTGAGTCGTTGCCCATGCAATAAGGAGTTTTTTAATTGTTTAGTATTTATTGTATCTGCAATAATTTTTGAATATTTTGACATTAATGGCATTTCCTGTTTTACTTGCATTGCGGTTACGATGCGATTTATGGATATGTGTCCACTGCGTTGCCATGATCCGTCGAAAATAACAATAATTTTTCTTTCACCGCTATTTTCAGATACGCTTTTTTGAATCATTCATACTATTCAAGCAGACCTCTTTGACTGCAGTGGAAAGTAAGTTATTGTAATACTTGAAAGTGGAAAATGTGCGTAGGTACAATTCAAAGAAATCAAACAAAGAACCAATGCAAAAGTAAGTAGTTTATTTTACCAATACACCTAAAGGCAGTACTCAGTTACTTCAGAATTTAAAAATATTGGTAAGCTTGATGAGTTTTTTGTATAAACGACATAGAAATATTCACCACAACTTATTACTACACTTACCTGTCTAGTCCCAGTAGAAGCGCAGTCGTGTTCAAGTAAGTTATTTATACTTTTAACAAAGGCATTGCGTCTTTCTCAGTTCCTATAAACATCATATTTGGCTAAATCAGGCTTAACTTTTTATAGAAGAGATTTGTTTTGGAAGACATTTAGCTTCCGAAGTATTTGTTACAGGCTCAACAACATTTACTTTTAGTTCTGGTTCACGCCATAAAAACTGTTTTTGATTTAAACGTCTACCACTGAACTCAGGTTTTCTTTTCTTTTTATAAATCATTAGCACTTTTAATAAACTAAACATTTTATGTACTAAGGCAAAACACTAACTAAATTTATATGAACATCAAAACTGACAATCAAAACACAGAATAAACTGACAACTTTTTTTATCATTCTAAAAAAAAAATAAAAATGCTGCCATTATTTCAAATAACCGTACTATAACAAGCAATTTGATGGCGAGTCTAAAATATGTTGAATTTATGAAAAATTTGCTTTGTAGAGTTTAGAGTTTTACTAAAATGCTTATACAATGAAAACTAGTGAACTGAAATTAATAGCCTTGGTCTTAATTAATTTTAAATCTCGATATTTGTAGAACTAATTCGTTTTTTTATATTTGACCCAAACATGGATGGATCCGATTCCCAATTTTTAACATTAAACACTACACATTCAACAAGCCTAGTGGGATAGCTCTAGTCATTCGGCAAATATGTTAAATTTATAGCAAGTTTTATGAGATTGTACTTTTTAAATGTTTGGTGACGTAGTGTTTTGTGTCGTTTGACAACAAATGTTTTCCTTATACCTTCATAATGTTATAAATTAATAATTACAATAACTATTTGCCATGTGAATATACTTTTCACTATGACTTATGCAACTTCTAGTTTAAATCCAGTCCTTTTATACTTCTGGCCTTAACAAACGCGGCCATGATATTTTGCTTGGACGTGAATAAGGAAGATATCAGACTATATCTAAAGTTCTTATATTATTCAGCTAAGATTTTTTCAGCTAGTTTAAATTTGATTAGAAACATAAATGTGGGTTGAACGATCCTATTGTATTATATAATAGTTTTAGTATTCTAAAGATTAAAACAAATTATCCCCTGTTTATTTTAAAGAGAAAATGAAAAATGTTTATTCAATTCTTTTTGTACATTATAATAGTGTCTAAATTTGCCAGGAATTACTTCCGCCATCATATCCAGTAGCGATGGCTGAGACTCAACTAACACAGTCAATCTTTCACTATGTCACGTTATACACAAAGGTAGGCCTACTGCAGTGTGCAGTAATATTAACAACATAAATACTTAATTTAAAATAACCAAAATTACTTAACATATCGTTTATGTAAAAACAGTAATACAAGAACAAAATGCAAATACATTACCAAGAATAAACCAAATTCATTGCTGACATACACCTATTAAGGTTTTAATTTAACTTAAAAGCAGAGATTACACAACCAAACATACATATTTATATTTTTGTTATTCATACTCCAAGAAGAAAACAAAACAAATCAACGTCTGATTAACAATTTTCAGGTAAAACTTTTAAATTTAAAAGGTTTCCTTCACATAGACATGAAAAGGTAAGTGATAAGTAACTTTAATAAAAAGCAAATACTAATATGTTCGAGTTACAACGTGTGGATCAAAAATCACTTCTCATAAATAATACTATGAAAGAGGCGAACATAATCCAAGTTGTGTAAAGATTTATCGTCCAAGTTTGAAACCAATTCGTATTTGGCAACACAGGGAATGGCTGGTAAATGTCTAGACTGGGGTAATTTAGCGCCAAATAGAAATTCAAAGTACAACACAAAAGTATTTTGTGAGTAAAGTTACTTTGATCTATGTAAAGTATTTTCTTTGAATTAGATACTAATTACGCAAGCTGTATTGATCGGAAGGTTGTTACTATAGGCTAATGAGTTTAACATGTTAATTACCTGATCTACGATACCGCTCTTTCAGGGAATGTTGTTATGTATGCTGAAGGTTTTTTCTTTAATTTAGAGCAAGTTAAAACTACCTCCTGCACCCATAAATTTCATAAATATAAATTCCACAAACTAAATTATGTTTTTTTTTTTTTGTTTAAAGAGTTTTTACTGCAACTAGTTCTAAAAACTAACAATTAGCATAAATCTACATAACATAACATGTACAACTTCAGTCCAGGTTAACCCATCGGTGCTCCTAGTAGGTTTATCTATAATGTTAGCCCAAAAGGCTTAGTCCTCTTGAGTCTTCTATGAAGTCCATCGTTATTGAGAAGCTTACACACTTTCTTATTTATGTGATTTAAAAAAAAAATTCATGTCTCTGAGCACATTTTTTAATTTATTGAGCAACAGTGGTCACTTTTAAATCCCTATGTAGATCGCAATTACGAACATACCATGGTGTGTTAGCTATCATTCTCAAAATTCTATTTTGGAATCTCTGAATAATTTGCCTATTCATTTCTAGCACATCCCCATAGGTGTATGCCTTAAGTCCATATGAGTTTCAGCACTTGGTTATATAGCTTTAGCTTGTTCTGCAGGGATAACTTGGACTTTCCACCCAACAGCCAATACATTTTTCTTTTAACCTGATGTTCAATTAATCGTATTTATTTTTAACATGCTCTTTCCACCGAAGCCTGGCATCAAGAGCCTTGCCCAGGTATTTTGCTGTGTTAGAGTGTGGGATGAAAGCACCGTCGACGACGACGGCTGTATGTATACGATTATGTATCTTTTTATTTGTACAACTAACGTGGACTGACTTAGATTCATCACGTTTTATGCACCATGTTTGGGCAAAACTGTTTATATGATCTATTTCTTCTTGCAGTTTTCCAGTTGACTGCTCAATTGTATCGCCTACAGATAGCACAGCAGTGTCTTCAGCAAATGTAGCAATATAATTATCTGGGAGTCTTGGCGTAGGAATATCTCTGATATGTAGAAGATACAGTAATAGTCCCAAAACACTACCTTGAGGAACAGCTTGCTTAATCTCTTTTAAATCGTAGAAAGCTTCTTCTTGTTTTACCCTGAAAAACCTATGAGACATATATGATTTTAATAACATACTGGAAGTATTCAGTAATTTTGTGATTTGTCAGTTCAGTTAAAAAAGTATTTACAGACTCGTTCTTTATTACTCTAATTTCATTTCTCAAATGCTGTGTAATCCTGTTGAGACCTGCTTCATCTTGAGGAGCTCTTGTTTGATGCCATCTTCTGCGAATTTTCCTTTTAACAGCAAGAAGTTCTTTTAGTTCTTTAGGATAATTCATCACTGTAGTTTTTCTACGTATTTCATGTGTACTACTCCATGCAGCAGTTTGAATATCTATAGTTAATTTCTCCACTCCCTCTTAAAGCTGATCAAGGGTCTTTAATGGAACAGCCAAATCAAAATTGGCTTCTAGGATATTTTTAAAGTGATTTCAATCTGTGTATTTGTTAACTAAAGTTGGGTTATTTTCTTTTATAATTACTTTAGCACTTAATGTCAAGTAAATTGGCGAATGGTCTAAACTAAGATGTAGTTCTCCTTCAACTTTAATATAAAAAAATATATATATATTTCTAATTTTATAGAGAAATCTATAAAACCTGGTACTTGTTGTAGGATCTGTTGGCCAGTAGGTTGGTCCGCCAGTAGAAATAAAGTCGCAGTTGCACTTTTGTGCCGCTTCATAGAGTGCACGCCCTTTTGTTGTAATCAGTCTCTGTGGGTGTGTTTAGCATAAAAATCGCCTCCAATAATAAATGAGTGTCTTTGTTGAGTCAGTAGTTCAACAAACTGATCGGTTTTAATAGCATATCTTGGAGGGAAATAAATGGATGTCAAAGACAAAAGCTGATTAGTCATTGCTACTGTGATTGTAGTTGCTTGGATTTCATAAGACGAATAATTAGCTTCTTCATAGTGCTTAGTAAAACTCCTAATTATAACTGCACTACCTCCCCTAACACTATTATCTGGATGGATAATATGATATACATTATAGTCTTTAATTTTAACGGAAGAATTTTGTGTAAAATGTGTTTCTGATACTAAAAAAACATCGTTTCTTTGCGTGTTTAGAGAAACACTTAGTTCATGAAGGGGATTTAAAAAGCCAATGGCATTCCATTCCATAATTTTAAGGGTGCCAGTCATCATGTGTTTGCATAACTTGATAATCTCGTTAGCGAAGAATTTAAGTGCTGATTATTTTTTGTAATATCTAGCTTATTGGAAACTGTCTGATGTCGTGCTGATATGATTTATCTAGGGCAGCTTCTCTATATGTGGTAGGCCGCTTGGTCTTCTCCACATTATCTTCATCCTTACACGGTTCAGTTACCGTGTTAGTGCGGTGTGCAGGAGTTTCAGTTTTTGATATTTTAGGTTTCCAACTGTTCTCTCCTAACTTCTGCAATGCTTTGACAACCAGACATCCTCTGTAATTAGCCAGTTTTGGGTTTTCTGCTGCGACTTTCTTACATTCTGTTGTTAGATAATGTTCTGCACATTTAACACACCTTGGTTCTTTTCCACAGAATTTGCGTGTATGCCCGTATACTTCACACTGTTTACATTGCGGGATTAACTTCGATCTTCTAAGTGGTTCGATTGTCACTTTCGACCCCATGATCCTGTCAGTAGCATAAACTTTGATGATGTCAGTTCCAGAATTAAAGTTCACTGCAAACATGTCCAATTGTTCCTTGGACTTCCATTTAAGCTTGTTCACTGCACGTGTTGCTTCTAAACCTTTGCTATTAAGACAAGAGATTATATCTTCTGGTTCACACGAGTGATGCAGATTTTTAATCATAATTCTCACATGCCTATTCTGCTTGTCCTCATAAGTCGGCCTATGCTATGAAAATGTGTCTTCTGATATTATTTTAGTGGCTCTTCTGTAGCTATCACTATCAGTGAGGTTCATTTTGAATATTCCTTTATTAATAAGTTTTACGGTAAAATTAGTTTCTACTACAGAAGGTACCAGGCTATTAAAAGCTGAATATTCCTTTATATCACTGACAACAATAGATCACGGCCTATGCTATTTGAGATTACTATCAGTAGCGCTATGGGAGGTATTAGAGTTATGCTCAAGCAGCACTTTCTGAGGCGGTGGTTTAACATTATGTTGATTATTTAATATCATTTAATGTGGTGTATAGTTATTTTTAAAACTAAAAACCAAAATGACTACATGTTTCCTTAGAAACCAAGGCAACAGGTACTTTTACCTGGAAAAAATGAGGGCGAGATAAAATTTGGTAATATAGTAAAAGTATATAAGAGACTGCAGTTGCTGCCACGATTACTGCAGCAGGGGAACAATTCTTACCTTCACTGTATCCAGTTTCCCAAAAAAGTTACCCTCTTTTCTTTGTTACCAGCATTTCGCTTAACACAAAGCAAGTTCAATGTTGCTTATGTACCACTTACAACTGCAGCAGCACGACAGCATTCTTTCAGAACTGATCATCAAATTCAAAAGAGTCCTGAAGAATTGGGACGGAAGAGAAGTAATGCTGGCCTTATTCCTCTTACAATTACACAAGAGGCTACCTATGTACCTTGATTACCTCCTGAGGCTCTTATTAAATTCCTCTCCTACAAATACAAAGGATGAGACTTCACAAACATTAGTAAGATTTTGAGCGACTCCGACGAAGAGGAATGGGATGGAGAGATCTCAGCTGCAACCCTCAAATTGTTGGAAACTGACAAAGAAGTGATTCAAGCGAAGAAGAAGGCCCAAAGGAGAAGTTCAAATATATAAAATATAATTACAACTTACCGTCGTCAATAGTCAATTGTATAAATTCTTCAAACGACGGCCGTTTCGGCTTATTCTGCCATTTTCAAGTTAAAATTTGTTGGATGAATTAATCCGTTGTTGCACATCATATATACATTTACGCACAAACATTCAGAATAAATTATAATAAACACACAAACAAATTTACTATTAAGAAATCACATGTCTCGTGGGCCCACTGTCTCGCACTGTACTCATTCAAATATATATTTTATTTGTCTTGTACATGTAATTAAATTTTGTTTTACCTATTTTACATTAATTATTTTATTATTATCTCTTTCAAAAAATGCATGATACCAGACATGATTAGTGGAACAATTTAATGTAACTTAGTAATTTAGTATTTACAGTTATTTTTTCAATTAATACAAACAAAGTTAAACCTTTTAATTATAATTGATTATATTTAATTTGAACATGTTTTAAGAACAAGTTGCATATACTACAAGCGTTTTAGGGTCGGATTAGTAATTGTGAGTCAAAAGTAACTAAAAACATTCTGCAAACTGTTTAGGTGGTGAGAAAATTTTGAAAAAATATATTGTTTCAACTAAAACTTTGTATCATATGTAAAAAATGTCGATAAAATGTAACGTCTTATGGGGTTGTAAGGAAACATTAAATTAATGTTTAAATTTTTTTCACAATATTCAAAATTACATAAAACATTTAATTACGATTATGTTGTAATAATGTTTGTATTTTATTTTCAATGTAAGTATTATATTTCTTACTTTATTTTTACAAAATATATTTAAAATACATCATTTGTACCAAATTGTTGATATGCTTTCATACCAGTTGCTTAAAGTTTACTAATGACGTGTACATTTTTATAAATATTGACAAATACCGTTAAATTAATCTTAAATTGCCTTGGTGAAGTTTAGATGGCTCTGCTGATTGACATTCTCTGTAGACATCTAACTCTGCCCTAATTTATTCCCGAGAGACAGTTTCTGATGTAGTTGATATTGTTCTTTGTTATTTCTACAGGCACATTTTCCCCTCGGTATTTATATATATATATATATATATTCTTGATTGGTAAACATATATAGATTTAAATATAAAGTACTACCTGTTTATATAATATTACTTGTACCAGTTCTCTTTTTAAAGAAAAACTGTATACACAGTTGTAAAAAAATTATATTATTTGCTTGATATTATTGCTTTGTGAAATACAAGTGGATGAAAATCGGATTATTATATCACACGCATACAAAAAGTCAATGAAGTAAACAACTTTGCCCGTTATGTTACTGCCATAAACCAATTGAACATTTATATACGGTAGCTTTAGACTCAATTTCTTGATAATTTATGAACCAATTGTGAAGAGTAATTTTGAAACCATCTAGAATTTGTATAGCTTACACTGGACTCTCTTTATTCATTGAAATTATAATTGTATGCATAAACATAAACAAACCATGGCCCCAGATTTCAATTAAACATAAATACTTTATTAAACTGCAATTTATTAATTTTATGTGTAGAAAAAACATTTAAAAGTCAAGAAATATTTTTAGATAATAATATTTTAGATTTATTACCTTGAAAACAATATACAAACAATAGAAATTACTTAGGGATTTTAAGCTAGCCTGAAGAACACTTTTAGTAATATTGTAATGTTGTCGGTAAAAGTGCCGATGAGTGTGACTAATAGTTCTAATGGTCTAATAGAAATACACAACACTTCACTTTTTAATGTATATATAAAGAAACTACACACTTCTATTTTGGCGGAAATAAAAGTTTAACAATCCAAAACAAGTATTACAGAACAAACAACACTAATAAACATTGAAAAAACAAATGCAGCCTTGCCAGATTTTTTTGAAAGTAAGAAGTTCTACTAACAAGTAATGTTTATGAACGGAAAACAGCAGCTGAAGAATTTTTTTAGAAAAACTAAGAACTATCATCAAGTTGTATATTTTTTTCAAAGTGGAATTTACATAGACGCTTTGATTTAATACTTCAAGCAATGCTTTCCTTTTTAAAAGTTGGAATTCTGATATAAAAATTAAATTAACTGTTAACAGTGGAAAAAATAACACTTCCTGTACTTGAACTTAAATTTATTCATTCACTACCAGTATATTATTAGCGAATTTCCATAGGAAAATGAGCTATTGCAGTGGCCCTTATGGTGAGACCCAAGGTCGGGAGTAGCAAATGAGCACCGATCATGGTCCCCAGAACACGTTATGAGGTGTCAAAAAATTCATATATATATATATATATATATTACAACGGATATTAGCCGTTGTAAGGCGGGAAAAATCGGTTTTTATATTAAATTATAAAATTCTATGTTTTCAAGGCCGGACTTCGGTGAGTGTCAATTGTTAGTCTAAAATACAAGTTAAATCAGAGCAAGGCTTATCTCCCAAGATGAACCTTGATCTAGGACACGTCAAGAAAGGAAATCTGACTTAGCCTGAAAGTAGCTGAGTTTTAGGGGAATAAAGGAATCCAGAAATTTTATGCATTTGTGGTTTTCATGGTTTAATACGTAGCGCTAAACGCGTGAGTTACGGCCGTGTGAATTTCAAATCATAAAAGGTAACACTACCAAAGTAAACAGGGGTTAAAGTTAAGGGAAAAGTTCAATTTAACTCGAAACTGAAAAAGTCAGACATTTTTGGAATCTAAATAAGTGGACAAAAACAAAAGGTTAAATAAGAAAAAGTCAAATTATTGAAAATAAAAAAGTTAGCTTAAGTGTCAAATTTTACACACCCTAAAAAGGGAGAAATAATTAAAATCAAAGGTTTTCACTCACAAGAGTTATTAGAGTATGAATAGTTCTGTGTAAAAAAGGGAACAAAAAGTAAAATTAAATTAAGATAAAATGGTGAGAGTTTTCACGCCTTTTAAAGTAATAAAAGTAGAATTTTTGAATTTTAAATAATAATAAAGTAAAGAGATTTAGGGTTAGATTAACATTGTATCGTTAGGAAACCAGTAACTTAAATATTTTTCGCGTAGTAAATTAAAAAACCCCAAAGAACTTTTTTGCGATTGTAGGCTAAGTCCCAGAAGAGAAAAAATAAGTAAAAATGGTGAAAAGTGTTAGAACTGTACAGGTGTTAAAGACAATCAGCGTAAACAAACAAAAAAGACATTGAACGCGAAAGACAGTCGCGGAAGTCGCGGAAAAGCGCAGATGTGCCGCGCACGCGTAAAAATCACAGTACAGACACGATTCAAAAACGTACGGATAGCCAAAAGCAATCTGGAAAATGTGAAAAAGGAAAATTAAGGAAAACTATATAGGAAAAAAAGATACAGCGGAAAATCAAAAACAAGTAAGATTCAATGGCCAAAGTGGAAGGGATGAAGTCGCGGTTACAGAAAGGGGAGTCAACTAACAACCAAATTAACCAGGGAAATTGGTGTTTTCCAGGAAAATGGAAGGAAAAGAAAAGAAGAAAATTAGATAAAATTAACCAGTGCGAATTTAGACATATTTCTAGACCAAAAAAGTTTATAGAAAAGGAAAATTAGCATACTGAAAAAATGAGGAAAAGGGCATGTAAGAAATGACGTCACGAAGTGTATAAAGGCTTGAACGCGGAAAATCCAAGGACTCACTCTCTCGGACTCGATCTAAGACTCACTCTAGATTCAAATTGTTACGAATGTAGACTTCACGTCACTCTGCAGCAAATATTATTCTACCAGTTCGTATACTACGTGTTATGCTAGAAAGCTTTAGTATCACGAGCACTACTATATTTTTTCTTCGTTAAACTTAAATAACTTTTAAATATAAACTACAAGTCAGAAGTAGTTCTTCAGGAGTAACTCTACGGCCTATCCAAATGAGTTAATGCAAAAATAACTCTATTTGGCGATACTGAGACGACATAGGCAATCCTTCAGGACATGATCTTCTAAACGGAACTTCACTTCTCACGAACCAAGGAAGAAATAGGATCAACTGTAACTCTACTAGATTCTACCAGATCTGCTCTTCAAGTACATCTGTAGCCATCATATCAACCCAACAACTTTAAATCAGAAAATCCAGGCTACCAGACACAGCATCATATCAGCTCCAGCACCAGCCCATCAACATAGCGGCATCCATCACGGAAAACCGGAGGTGAAAAACGCTGAATTAAGGTCTGTGTAAACGAGAATACGTTGTCCCCCATTTTAATTAATTGCCTGAGTAAATTCAATAAAAATATTTAAAGTACTGGTTGAGATAGGTTAGTTTCAAATTAAATTCAAATAATTTAAAATTAAATTGATTATAAAATTAGACTGTCTGCCAAGCCTATTAGAAATTAGAATTATAGGTTTAACATTAATATTGGATAGAAATTATATGTACAAGCAGATGGTGAGAAAAGCGAGTTGTTTATGTTTAATTTTGAAAAGGTTTTGATTTTGAATTATGAATAAATAAATTATTAATTTTTATACTGAAATACTGAGAGTAATCAATTACCTGTTTATGGTTATCCATTCATGATAATTTCCTTTATTAGAAATAGTATAATAAATGTGTTTAGCTGTAGAAATAATCAAAGCACAAATAAGGTAAGTTATAAGGGCTGTTCCACTGTTCTCATTTCCCTGAGATCAAAAATAATCAAGAGTTCTCATAAATTAAATTCAGAGCTAGTAAACTTATTAATTTCTGGAAGCTATTTTAAAGTGTTAGAGTCAGTCGAAATACTTATAGAAATAGGTATCAGACACCCAGTTGCATCACCTAAGCTAAAGATAAAATTTTGGCTAAAGGCTTCCAGTAGGTGTTGTAACTTATTATACAACAAAAGAACGTCAGCACGCGATTGTTCGTTGTATAATATATGTGTGTTCACACTCTAGCGGCCGCATTTTAAGTCCGATTTGGTCCAAATTTGGTACACGTGTTGGTTGTCTATGTGGGTCGGACGAGTTCGTTAGCCAAAAAAATCCAACAACTGGAAGTACGTTTTTTGACCGAAAGTAACTATTTTTTGAGATTTTTACTACGAGAATGAAATTTTTTTATAGTTTTTTCTAACAATATAAATGCAGGATGTTATTCTGCGCATTTTGTTTTTTTACGCGACCTTATAGCTCGCTTGGTTCCCCCAAAATCGACAAAAACGTAAAATACCATAAAAGTATCCAGTTCAAAGCCAAGTGATGCAAACTCGCGAGGCCACTAGGAGGAAACAAATTCTACTAATATATTGCGTACACACAGACAGCTGTTCAACGCCTTCGTGAGTAGACCTATTTCCCAAATAGTTGGTTGAAACCCTAAAACATAGGCATATAAACTTAATTTTGGAAATTTGCTCAACTCACGTCAGCGGTCCAGCTGCGTGGTCGATTTATCTTGTTGTATTTACTGTTACGACTGAAAAAGCCATGATTGACATACAATAAATTCTAGAATATCTTCACCGTTGCAAGAAGACTCAGTACATACATCGCAAAAGGCATTCATTTTCGAATGTTGGTAATTTTATAATATTCCTTTAGAAAATCACCACCAGCTGGACCACATATCAAGACGCTAATCAATGTAATGTAAAGTTTGTGCTTGTATTGTCTTGCATGGCATTTAATGATGTTTCATTCTCTCATTGCTTATGTTTTACTAATCCTGTTTTGTAATATTTAGATACGTCTAAAACAAAAATTATATTTTTTTTTTTTTTTTTGTTAATTTTGTTTGGTATATTTATTATTTATGTTTTTGGTGTCGGTGAAGTAAACGTTTTTGTTGTTTTTAGATTCAGTTTAACTTATACTTTCAGAATATAAGAAACATTTCATAAATCCTCTGGTCACCTACATCTGCACAGTTACCATTATCTTTACCTAAACAGTGTAAACAATTACGTATTTATTTCTTATTTAGTGAAAAATTTAACTCATTCATAAATTTAGATATCGGCTAAAAGCTGCGATTAGTTCAATTTAAAATAAATTTGTATTTAATATCAACAACATCGAAAGTTTCAAAGTGATTTATTTAAGTAATTTTACAAATCTTTGCGTACCTTTTAGGATTTTACGTTGTTTTTTGAATGTTTACTATACGCCTTTGTAGCACAAAGTTACGGAACGAACAATAATAATTTGACCCTAGAACCGGCAGATCGCACGAAACGTGCGATCATGACAGCACATTTGTAACGCGTGATTGTATTGAATATTTGACCCACTAAAAATCACCCAATCTCAAAAAGACAAACACCATTGGAAAGGTAATGTTTCAAACTTTATTTTTTGTATTTACAATTTCTTTCTAAAACGTATATTTACATACGTAATCATCGTTGCAGTTTATTAGTTTTCTACAAATCAATCGGCGCCCGAAAATTCATACAAAACATAACGAAATTACTCAACTTTCGTCAATCTCTAAAACCCGCCCAGTAGGTTGTCTTAGTTAAACCTATGTACCGATGGATTCATCACAATTTCCCCTATCCAAAAATTTCATCCAATCAAAAATCGGACCAATAGTATTGAATTTAGAAGGGGTTTTGTAGACCCTTGCATTTGGTCAGTTTTCCAACCAATAAACAGCGTTATTTATTTCACGTGAGATCTTTATGACCTCAATAGTTTTTTATATATATTTTGGTATCTTTGTAAAGATAATTCTTCAAGCTAACTTCCCCTGTAAACCAAATTTGCTATATTTGAACAGTTTATTGTGTAGGACCGTGGGAAAGTGACTGCTAATACGGTCTCACCTAACGTTCAAATCTGTAGCGTAACGGACTTTTATAGCATGGGGAGACATACAAGAATGCGCGCGCAACTTGTACAGACGAGAGTTTACTATATTTTTCTAACTTTTGTTATTCAAATACTTCTAAGTCAAACACTTTTATAAAAAGATAATTTACAAGTATACAGTTCAGTTCTTTGATTTATTCTCTACACTTTGTTATAATAATATTTTATTTTTGGGCACAGCATATATTAGTAAATTACGTTTCTAACTTGGCATACTTTTGATAGCAGACTTGTAGTAAGAACATAAAATCTCGTGTTTTCAAAATAAGAAATTTGAAAATGTTAAATGTTTTTATACAGTTCTATTTGAAACTAAATTACGAAACTTTTTTACATTTATGGAAAAAATTACAAAAAATGTTTACTACATTTTATGTAGACTTAAAGTTGAACTTTTATTTTTCGTAACTGAACATTTTTTGTTTCTTGAGCTAATAACTTTCTAAATTTTACATCTATAATTTTTTTACTGGCATATACAAATTCTTTGAACCTTTCTCTACAAAAAAGCTACGGAACACTTTTGAATTGGGGTTAATTTACTGTTTTTGGCGAATTTTTGAATAAATGCTTGCACACGCCAAAAAATCCATTTTCGTTAACATTGCCAGTTCTAGGGTTGAATTCAAGAATTTCAGTTCGTTTTTGATGTCGATGAAGTGTCTGAGTATCAGAAACATAATTTCAAGCTTGCTTGAATTTAAATCATTGATAACGAAATTTAAACTTTGTGTATTACTGAATTAATGCATACTTCTTTCACCAGATTAACATTTTTGTAGAAGTAAAATTCTGTTATTTAATTATAATATAGTTACTAATAGACTATATCTTAAACAACATTTAAAAATGGTTTCTTCTATTTTAGTTTAACTAGTTTTAAAATATATGCTATAATGCCTACAAACAAGTAAATGCTAGTTTAAAACTTTTGCAATTCATCTGCCTTAATGTTCTGGCAAGACTTTAACACCCGGAAATGAAATGTCAGCTGCTCCTACACAATGCAGGAAATGACCCGAGTGGAGATTAACGTTGACTGATGAGTGTCTTTAGGGTGAATTATTGTTCCTTTCAAATTGGTTGTCTTAACCTTGGGTGACTTAACATTAAGGCTTTATTACAAATGCGTGATAAAATTTAGACTACATAAAATAGTGTAAATTATGAATTATGAACTAAACTATATAAATAACTTATAAGAAATAGTATTTACTATCAACACTTATTATACTGGATTGAATAAAACTTAAACACACATTTTCACGACTAATACGTTTGTTTACTAAATTTTCTTTCAAGTAAAATGTCGCTATCAGTGATGCTGTAGATTCAATGACCAACCGAACAGTGTTTTACGTCTTGTACTTGTACGAAATTAAAAAGGGCGTAAAACAAACCTACTTTAACAAGTAAACAATTAAGGCTATAAGTATGCATTGTGTAATAAGTAATATTCCTTGCGATATATGACTTATCGAGAAAGAGACTACCGAATTTTGTACGTAGGCAGTATATATTCAAATAGTAATGAAACAAGTTAAATACAATCTTTGAGAGTAAAAGCTACTGTGCTAAATAATTGTTTATTATACCGAGAAATTATATGTTATACATATTGCTTGAGTTAAATTAATTATACTCTTTTTCTACTGAACCGAAAATCTGTTAAATGGGAAACAAATAAATTAAGTTTATACTTAATGTAAGATTAGTCATATAGTTCACGTATTCTGTTGTTTTGTGTAGAGTTGAATAAGTTTGGTGTTAACAACGTTTCTGAGCCGATGCACCAAATGACATATTTGAAAGTATATTCAATGTGTTATTAACTACTTGTTTTGAACTAACGACAAGCTATCCTACTACAAAAATAAATATCGGTAACAAGACTGATATTTCCTGATTATATTTGTTATATGTTTAACAAATGGAAATTGATGTTTAAGAAGGTTTTTAAAGTATAGAAATTCGTTAAATTTCTTCTTATACATAACTACATATTATAGTGATTTGTATAAGAGAATCTTGACAATCTGAACTTATAAAAATATCTCATGCAAGTCATGGCACTGTACATTTATTGTAAATTTGAATGTACATAACATAGAAACGATTATCTAGTTTTATTGTGTCGCAAGGCCAATCGCAAATGTAGTACGTTTACTTTTATCGTTGCTTGCTTGTCTATTCGCATCCCTAAAGAAAAGTATGAAAGAATATGATCAACAGTATGCTTTTAACTTTAGATTACTATCTTTTGTTGTCAGGTTACTAAACAAATAACATAAAATACTTCAAACAATATTAGTAAAATTAAAATATTTATTATATTTTAACAATACTTGCTAGTCAGTAACCACGACTTATTGTTTCAAGTCACTAATAAATACGTAATTATGTACCGAGAAATGCTATCCAATAATGCACCTAAAATTTTATAAACATTTCCTGTCCCTTTAGAGTTCATATTGTTTTCTTAAATCGTGTGAATAAAGTCACATACAGCTCATTTAATATATTATTCAATGTTTTTATCAAATTTTTATATTTGATAAAATACGATGTAGTCAAAAATAATATTAGATCATAAATAAACTGGTCAAACACAATATAAATTAATTAATGTTTTATTGTTCTTAAACGTTTTCAAAAATTAAATTAAAGAAACTACGTCAGAGTTATATTTTTTTCATCAACGATATATTACCTTAGAGATGTTGTTTGCAGATTGTACAGGTTTATAATTTCCAAAGTATGTTAGTATTCAATTCCTCCACGGTTTATCACTGTACAATTTCATTTATTTCGTAGCATCATTTATTTTGTGACATCGTCATTCTACATACAATATAACTTATTTACAGTTATAATTATGTTATAGTTGTATGTATCCTTGCTCATAGTTACAAAATCGAAATAAGTTTTTTATGGGTAACAATATTATTTCGATATTTACTTTAAGGCTAAGTTGTTTCTACCAAGTAGTCTTTCTGAAACAATCAAAGGATTTCTAGGTTATATTCACTGGCCTGGTTTAGTCGTATTTATTTTAGGATGCAATCTTGAAACGTTTACTCTATTAAACTAGCGTATAAATCTATGATCTAGCGGGATAAACAAAGTTCCAAAATGTATAAGTAAAGCATAGTCAAATGTTCAATCTGGTTATCCTGTATAGGGTCTTCAGAGAGTTTTCACAAGTTGCACGAAATCCACAGCTTACAGTTAGGTGTAAATTGTGCAGGATCGTAAACCTGCTATATATTTAGAAATTCCATCCAATTCATTACAACGGTAGTTAGCCCTTTGCATGTTATGTTTATTGTAATAATACATTATAATTTAAGCATAAAATGTACTTATCGTAAATAGCACGTGAAAAGCTTTACTCTATATATGGAGTACTTAGACTATGATTTATTACCTAAGTTAGACAACATTACAGATTTGGCAACGACTACTACATAGCTGTGTGCATTAGATGTAAAATATATGTTCACTTTCAAAAAACATATACTTTGAAAGAAACATTTAACTCTGGAATCATAAATGTGGATTTGTGAATACATATCACTGAATTTCGAAGTAATTTAGGAATCTGTTACTCTTTCTTGCTATAGCACAATAACTTTAAGTTATTGGTTATATAAGATCCATTTTCTAAAAGGTTTCCTGTAAGTAGTTTAAAATAAAACTTAAGTGTAATATCTAAGATACGGTCTTTTTGCTAGCTATATGTACATATTCACGTATTTATTTTATACAATGTATGCATTTAATTCAGAAATCATTGTATGCTATAAACCATACAGATTATTTAACTATTGTAATAATATATTGTTTTTACTCCTGTTCTAAAATTATACTTTGTATGTAAACATTTGAAAAAAACAGATGTAAACGCCAGACTATAAACAGACGAAGATACATTTTGTTACACGAAATTCAGCTTATTCTGAAAGCTTGTTTAAGAGTTTAACCTGATCTCATAAAACGCTGACTGTAAAAGGAAAAGTGCTAAATGTCGGCCACTCATCATAAAGCAATGATGGCATAGGAATCATAAATTAAATACGATTTTATTTTATTTGAACATTATGTTTTCTGAACGTATTCACCTATATCATACAGCTATGTATTTTTATTTATTGGTAATTATTAAATATTAATATAAACAATTTTCACGTATTGGTTTAGTATTAATTGGTTACAAATTAGTCATGCACTATTAATTTAAGTTATTCCTATTTCAAGTAAATAGTGTTGTTCTTCTACGATTACAATTAAATTAATACGACAAACGTGAGACACAATGTCAATATTATTTGATAGCAAATTTTAAGTTCAGCAGTGTGTAGTGTAAAAAGTTTGTTTGTTCCGAATATTGGAATGCATAATGTATTACAAAATTAATTTTTTATAACTCTACTTTCAGAAAAATAGTAATTTCAGATTTAAGCTTAATCAAATGAACATCTAACTATAAAATTTGTTCTTATTAGGCACATAAACCTCAAATATATAGTTTATGTTACATACAAACTAGTAATGTTATATACTAGTAGTTCTGTGAACAGTAGACCTCGCTCGTTGAAATAACAAATGTGGTTTCGAGCTTAGGTTAAAAATTACTATTCAAAATAGGCCTAATTTTGTTAGCAGTCTTGTAGTACAAACATAAAAACTGGTGTTTTCAAAATAAGAAATTTGAAATTGATAAATATTTTTATACAGTTCTATTTAGAACTAAATTACGAAACTGTTTTACAGTTATGAAAAAAATTACAAAAAATATTTACTACTTTTTGTATAGGCCTAAAGTTGAACTTTTTCCTTTCGTTACTGAACATGCTTGTTTCTTGAATTAATAACTTTGTTAATTTTACTTCAATCATTTTTTTTTCTGTACCAATCTTACAAAAGAATAATTAAGGGAACGGAAACGATACTGGGCCACATAGATTGGTACTGTTCAAAACTTACCTTAGAATTTAAATATCACCAAAAGTAGGAATATTTCAGCTTATCTCTTACAATGCACAGGATACCTAGAGGTTAGCTCAATAAACCATAGAAATAGATATAATTTTTGGCTTTATTAACCAAAATAAAAAAAGTTTACATGCCCTTAATACAAAAGAAATTATTAATATGCCCTTAATACAAGAAAAGTTTGAGATTTTAAAAAGAAAACATATATATTTTATTAAATTGAATTTAAAAGCCCTCCCCAAAATAAAAATCAAAAACCCTCCCTTTTAATAATAATTACAGAATTTATACAGAAAAGATTAACAAGTTACAAAGTTTTAACATGAAATACCATGGATTTGTTTTAAGAATAAATATATATGTCGTTGGCCAACTCTAAAAGGTAATTATAAATAATTGAATAAATAGACAAAATTAATTATGAGACGTCTCTCTATATATAAAAAAAGGTATAAAATTTCTAATATGCAGCCCTTAGGGCTAAGGTCCGAAATGTGCTAGCTTGCTCCTCCCAATTATTAAATACTAACATATCCTAAATAGTACACATGTACAAAATAACTTTTCAAAATACAGCCTATTTAACATTTAACACAAAAGAAGAAGAACAACTGCAGATTGTTCATATTTTTTAATTAAATTCTGTCTCTAACTAAAACACTGTAGAAACATATTATTATTTTTTTTAAAGTTCTGTTAGAAGGTAGGCCTTTTCAAGGTGTAGCTGTAGAGTAGGTTATGCCATTGTATTATTTAATATCTCCTGGAGTTGAACCAGTATAACTGTATAACATAAATAACAATTCCTTTTTAGAAAACTTGCAGCTAATTTAAATAAGCATAAAATGATGGTTCTTTGAGTTGGCTGTTTTATTAAAATTTGTAGCACAAGGTGACAAATTGCTACTTAGATTGTAATGGTTAATACAACATGTGTAATGTTGCATAAGACTGTCTCTACATGTTAGCTAAGCCACATGGTAACATAAAAAAAATGTTAACGTTTAGTTACATATCAGTAATATTATGCTTATAGCTTATTAAAAGTTTTCAATATTGGTTACACTGTAGAAAACTACACAGTTATAGTTAATTAATACAGAGCAGTTTAGGCCAGTTTTGTTGAAATATGTTTAGGCTTTAGTAATAACCAACATGGTATCGGCTTAAAAGTTTTTGTAGGCTGAAAGGTTTGCATTTAAAATTTAGGCTGTAGTAAAAATGAAATACATAGGTTTCTCTATTAAATCGAACAAAATGAGTTAGGAAAGTTATTCATAAACCAAATTGGAAATAACCTTATTAAGTTTTACAAGTAAATATTTTATAATTATCAAGGTAAAGCTAAAATATTCATACCTGGTATCCGGAAAGCAAAGGTTTAGAAGAAAGTTATGTTATTTAGCGACACACCGTCGTTAATCGCGACTAAATTATTTAAAGTGTAACAACATAACTACGATTTTGCAGCGTCTTAAGGTTTTTGTTCGTAACAGGCTAATGGCCGACGTTTTAGGACATTCCTATGACCAAGCGAAATTTAACTGACTAGATAAAGAAACAGCTGATCGGTTGTTAGACAACGACCTCTGTTCAGTTATGCACGATAAGAAACTAATACCGTACAGAGTCGACATCTGGCGGAGAAAAGGATAACTATTTGGGGACTGGATGAAGGTTAAATGATAGAAAGGTTGTAAATGTCGATAAAAAGTAATATTTAATAAAGAAAAAAAATATAGGTGGCGCGAATGTCTTAAAACGGCACATTTCTACTGGCACATCATGCATTCTTTAAACCTTTATCTACACAAAAGCTATGGAACACTTTTGAATTGGTTTAGAATAAACTTATAAAAACATGTTTCAAATACAAAACCTTTGGACGATTTTTAATTAAATTGTTAAAATTGATTAAATTTGAAGTTTACGGCCATTTTGTGAGCTTACCGTTAGAGATAAGGGAAATAATCAAGAATAAAATTTTGTGCAAAGTCAAATTTTCTACCCGCAAAATACTATTAGTTTTTAAATTCGACTTACGGTTAAGCCAAAAACTGGCTTTAAAAAAAAGGTTACACTGAGAGAAACGGTCCAGCCGCCATTTTTATTTTATATGGGTTAAAGATGAAAAATGGAAAAACCGTATACATACATGGCTCAGCCTAGGAATAACGAACATTCATGCAAAAAATCTTCAAAATCGGTAAAGGCGTGAGACAGACAGACACATAGACGAAATGCCGAACGGTCGAGCTAAAACGGAGACCTCTCTTCGCTCGGTCAATTACAAGATTTACAAAATAAAGAAGCAAATATTACTTTATAGGTAAGAGGTATTTAATATTGTTTTGTGGAATATAGAACACAAGATTAACACAATTAAACTCGTAATAGACATTGTAATAAACCTATATAGTATAAATATAAATCTATGATAAAATTTTAAACTATATTTACCAAAGTATTGAAATTATGACCGAATAAAACATTGCACAAATACAAACTTTGATACACTCTTTAAATAAAACTAGGAGCTCTTTTACCAGGCTCTTAAATAAATTAGGTTTACATACATTTTGAAATAAATATCTTAATGTAACTTTACATACTTTGTGTGTATCTTGAGAATAACAATGTTTATGTGTTTAAAGCCGTTAAATGCATTTTTGAATGTTTTTACATATCCCTAGTAGCAACTGCAATTTTCAAACATTTATAGATATTTAATTTGTTGAATATAGATAGAATAGTTTTGCATATATTGTATGGGATCCATGTGCTTACATTTGATTTGGTCCAATCAATATAATGTACGATTGTATTCAGATATACTCTCACCTAATCTACTTTTTAGGTTACACTGATGCTAGTTTAGGCTGGTTCATAGAACTTTTAAAATATTGGTCATTGCTTAAATATTTGTCTACATTTCCAGTTACCAGCCGTTTCATTCATTCTGGATCTAAATAATCAAAATGCAGGTAACTTCTCAGGCCAAGGTACTAAACTTCTGCAATAATGATGAATTATGCATTAAGACTCATGGTGTTTTAATGTGTCATCAAGAGTTCAATTGTATTTTATTAATACATTAGCGATTTAAAATGATTAAAGCATTTGATGTTGATATAAAGAACACCGACAAGTTTCAGAGAAAGAGTCACGGAATTCGCATGACGCAGAAAAAAGGTAACTTTATAGCGCATCAGAGTGAACTATCTTTATAAATGTACTATCTCAACCATTAATCAAACTACTAGGGCTGTGTATGACACGTATTGTCTTTATAACTATTAATAGTTTTAGTTAAAGTTCGTATCTTACGATGCACAATAGAAACGGAACTATAATTCACCGACGATGCAAAGGTTGTTAGTCAAATATTAATTATCCTTCCTATTGTTTATGGACATGGTGGAAAACTAAACTGGCGATCATATATGCACAGTAATGACTCAAAAGTAAATCCAGTTATATGTGGAAAACCAATAATTTCCTATGAATTTTGGTAAAGTTCAATACATTTTTTTGAAAATACAGCCTTGAAAATGTCGTAAGTGCTGCTAAATTTTAGAGTTGTGTTGAAATATTACTTCATAAATACATCGTATATTCATAATATCATATCCAATAAACTTACATTAAAATTATTTGGTTAATTAGTGTAATAATCGTTGACAGTAAAATATGTATTAGTCAGTTTAGGCAAACAGCATTGATGTTTATTGCAAAACAAAGATTTAAGAAAACATACGTGGATGTTCAAAAACTTTTTCCAGCAAATATGAAATTAACAGGTAAACATAATCGCCTCAGTAATTGGCTATTTAAAGATACAATGGTGTGAGTAGTATGATATTTTATATTCTCCTATTTAATACAAATGATTGTAAAATGTTATTTATGTTTTGTAATAAACATAACATAAAAAACATCAGATTTTGTCTTCAACTTACAAATACTACCAATAGTGCTATCGTTCCAAATTACTGCAGTTCGTACATTTCTCCCATAACGTAGCACGGCCCTGATTTAGGATTGAGTGACCTTGCTACATTATGAGCAATATATTTACTACAGGTAGAATACATTTCCTATTAGGTAAAATATTTATGTTTTCCTTTGATCTAAAAAAAAAATTATACCTATGCTATAGCTATAGAATTAGCAAAATAACTAATTATGCAAATTATATAAGTAGATTAATAAGAATTTGAGATAAATCTGCAGAATGTGTTAGAAAAACGTTTCCTTAAATTATTGATGTGTATCATCCTTTCAAAGAAAACTTAACTATAAGTTCGGTATCTTGATATTTGAATGTTTACAGACTTTCAATCAAATAAACATGTTTTTTGCAACAACAATAATTAATAACAAATTTCAACAAATAAAATTGCATGACCAATGGAATTGGTGTAAAAATATATAAGCCTAATTATATTATTCCCATGTAGAAATATATAAAGAATGATAATGGGAAAAACAGTGACTAAGTTAATGTAAGTATTCTTTTGTATCCAAAATAACAATAATACTGAATTTACTATTCGTTTTATTTTTACACCATCTTGGAAATGCTCGGAGCACAGCTAAATGATCGTAAAGGAAGAAATAAAAGTTTCAGACAACAGATGTTCCTTTATTGCAAATGCGTTAGCAGACAACCTTAATATTCAGAGCTGAACACTAAACATATTTTCCTTCCAACTTTTTTAAACAACCACAAACGTTGTTTTGATTTCTAATACAAATTCAGAAACTATAAGAATAGGTTTATAACTTGGTGTAAACTTTCTTCCAAAAAGTTTCTATAACGTCATACAACAAACACTAAATGAACTAAACGTGTTACACTATGAAGGACGATTTAAACTCCTGATAGATGTGTTAATAAAGTCTTATATTCTAAACGTTTAAGAAAAAACTGTGTTACCTTTTTAGTTGTATTGTGTTCTATCAGATTTTTTATTTTAAACGTTTTCTAACAAGAGCACTTATTCAAAGTACAATTATTAATAATAAGTATTGTTTACTTAATCAAAATCAAAATCAAAATGGTCATAATAATTATAGATTTGAATTGATGTTTGTGGTACCAAGTCACTATAGTAATTACCTAAATAAACCACAATAAATTTGTTTAATGTGCAATTTTACAGTCTCAAATTGGAATCAGTTTGAATTTAGTACAACAAAAAACTAGTACATTTGTGGTTTGGTGATTGTGAATTGTATATCTAGGTAGTCTTGAACATATTTTTAATTTACTTATTATAGTTAATAAATTATTGGAAATCTAAACATTTTGTATTACATTTGCAATTAGTTAAAGAGGTGCAAATTTAAGAATCTGTCCAGATGTTGAAGAAGCTTGAAGAAGAACTGTTATTGGAATATAACGCATAATGTAAATATTAAGAATTGTATTATTGTTTTTAATTTTTAATCATTAATTATTTGCATTTGAATTATTTCGTTCTGTTTACTAAATCTATTTAACACTTGTGTCGGTAATGACATAAGTAAAATTAATAAATATAAATAAAGATTATATTCATGCAATTTGTATTTTTAATTTACCAAAAATTTTGCATTCTTCAAATATTATTAAGAGATAAAACTTAAAATAGGGAACATTAATTCCAACTTTTAACCCACCGTAACTCCCGTGGTGAGAAAAAAATTATCGATATGCTATTTTTCACTTAATTCTAACTAATTGAAATATAATCGTACGGTGACTTTTATCCTTCAATGGGCATATCTGAAAACAGATGCGAGCATCTGCGATGTAACTTTGGTCTTTGGTTTCTCACGTCATCAGTCTTATTCTCACTTCGCGAGCAACCGCGTCAATGCTTCAGATAAGTTTTTCCTCACCATGCGAGTGATCCCGTTAGTATCTAGTAAGTTTTTTTTTATATATAATTGATTATTTGGTATTATTTTCCTTGTTAGTAAGTGTATATATTATGTACTGTTACTAAGTTCTGCTGTACATTTAGTGAGTGTTGGCCTACTGCTAATATTAGTTTGTAAATATTATTGTTTTGAAATAGTCGGTCCTTTTGTTTAGTGTGTAAAACAATTTATATATTTTGCTTGTCATGTACCATTTTTTCTAATCTATAAGGACAAAACTTTTCCTACTTGGCTGCTTATACATTAAGAAGAAAATGTTATGCTGTGTGTGATTCAAAAAATGAAAATATATGCTAGTAAGCAAAGAAATGGCAATTTTCAGATTGATAATAATGTTGCCAGTGTTGTCAAACGAGTTTCAGAGAAAATATTGAATGAAGGCAGGAATCTAACCACGGATACATCGGTGCCATTGGATAATGGCATATTCTGTAATTACAAAACTACGGTTGTTGGGGCTCTTAAAATAAAACAAGACTCAGCTACCACCAGAAATCACACATGTAAAGAAGCGTGCACGTTGATCTCTTTGCTTATGGTGAAGAGCCAAATAATGTACTCAGAGTTAGTAACAGATGGCACCTTACTGTTTTATGTGGACTCCTGAATCTAGCTACAATAAATGGACAAATTATGTTTAGTTTTAATACTTCAAAGAAACTAACCAAAAGTTTATTTATCAAAGACCTAGCTTTGTCACTTATCAAAAATTTCAATGAGAAAGGAGCTTCGATTCCAACTTTATTATCAGTTGATTCACGAAAAAAGATTCAAAAGTGTGTTGGAGTGGAATCGACATAAACCTACTGTCGTCGAGAAGGAGCAAAAGCTAAGTGTGAATTTTGAACTGCAAAGTAAAATCAATACACACAAACTCTATGCTGTTCATGTAAAAAACTATTGTGCAAGGAGCACACTAAGAAACAGACATTCATTTGCCCCAACTGGTACGTGAATGGAAAATAATACTCAGATTAGTGTCAGTACATATAGCAAAAAGTTAATAACCTAAAGTTTAATTTCTTTTATTGTGACTTAAAACAAAATTCATTATAAAATCGTAAGATTTCTATTTAGTTGACTGTAAAAATAAATTTTGTATGATTAAAATTTTTGTATACTTAAGTTTTTGTATTATTTTAACCAATTTTGTAAAAAATTGGAAATTTAAAATAAACCTCATAATGTCCTTATGACAGCAATAAATCAAAGTATAATTATAGCATTTAAAGTCACAGGTTAACATACAGTAAATAAAATTACGATGTTAGTATTTTTAGATTTAACAAAATGAGTTAGATTTGATGTAAAGTGACACTAAAAAGTAAAATACATTATATTATACATTTTTAAGCAAACAAGTTTTGATGTGATCGGAAATGTGAACACCGAACTGAACTCAATCAAATTGTGCAAAAAAGTTCTGCTTTTAATTGCCTCCAGATTAAAATGTGCAACAGTAGATTATACTTCTAGAATAAAGTAGAGCCTCAGGTTTTGTACAAATATTTACTATAAACAAGGTGACAATATTTCCTAGTGTAATATTGGTTTTAACAAAATGATTCTTAGTGCTTAAATAAAGCATTATTTTGTTCCACTACGTGAAGGTGAACTTTATTATGATCCCTGAACGTTTAACGTTTATTAATTTTATACCAATATACGACTATTTATTTTAGACCATATAATTTGATTTAGAACACAACAATATGAATGTTTAACAAACAATACTTAAAACATTGTGACATCAATATTGTTTATTAGATAAAATACTAAATACTTTTAATGATTTACTCTATTATAACAAATTGCATACTTTTTGTAGCGGTGTTTGTAAATTTCAAAATTTTAGTTAAAACTAAGAAGAATTTTTTGTTAGTTAAAGAAGAATACATAAAGGAGAATTCTAGGAGAATATAATAAATTATTCCTAGAACCATAAAAGGTATTGGTTACTTATCCACAGGCCACGATTTGCAACTTTAACTAACCTAAATGTTTAGAGTTCAATTTACCTTGTTTGTAATACTTTATTCAGACATTGAATGTGTCTTGTATGCCCATTGTTATTGTGAATTTGTAAACATTATAATTTTAATATTAGAACCAATTTAATTTTAGTAAAGTGACTGCTAATCTATTTAAATGCATACATTATAAGAGTTATAAATTAAATCTAAAACATACTAAAACATAAACTTCCTGCTTACTGTGTTCCGTAGCAAATTTACCAATAACTCGTATTTACCAATAATGTATTTTATAAATTTACAAGTATAATTTTGTATAAATGATTATGTAACTTATAACATTAGTTATGTTAGATGTTTATGCAATTTTTTGTTCTGCAGAAAACGTTCAAATATTGAAATCGGAGTGATAATATTATAGAAAATGGTCAAGGAAAGCTAATTTCCTATTATAAAATATTTATTATTGTGTTAGGACATCATCTAACTATAACAAACTAAAATGTTGCTATCAAAAATGTAAATGTCGTTAATTCTGGTTAAATAATACATCACTGATACAAATCTACAATTATTATATTTTATTCATAGGATATAGTATTTATTCCGTGATGCCCAAAAAACAAAATTTAAAGATTGTTGCAAGCTTTAGTTATTTATGATGTTATAGAACTCAATAGCAAAAAAAGTCAATGTAACAATTTTCCTAGGCAGAAACATTATTTAACAGATCTTTTTATCTTATTTATATTATTTGTAGGCATTACTTTAGACGACGCCTTAAGAGATGGTTTAACAATCTCTTTAGACATTTAATTCCCTCTTTTTAAGCATTTAAACCCGAGGCCATATTTAGGTTTTCAGATACATTTAAACAAATTTAAAACATATATTTACTCTGAAAATTGAGCCTGTAAAATACAATTGATTACTTATTATGTTGCTACTACGTAAATGTATATTTCTGGGGTCTCCGTACTTATAAAATACTTTAAAGCTCTAAACCTTAATATCAAAGCAAATGCATCTTTTTAAAAAGTATTATATAATTTGTTTTCAACTTGTTAATCATAAATTCAAATATTTAATCATTAACAAGAAAGCTCCTGCAAAATTTACAAATATATGAATGAGTCAATGAGTTTATAATGTTAAGGCAAATATATGCTTTTTATATCAATTGAAGTTTTTAATTACTTTTAGTTTTAATCACTACCTTTGCTAATCTAAATCATAGACATTATCAGATTTTACTTAAAACAGTATACAATATTTCGAAAGGTAACTTAATACTTCATTTGTTTCATCAGAACTCTATTATGTAAGTGGATGACATTTGCAGTAATACACATAAACAACAGGACGGAAAACTATTCCAGGGTTATAAGCTACTCTAAAAATTTAGTCAAACAAATTCGTTTAATTAGAAATTGTCTTTATGTAATAGATTATATTTATCATTTGAAAACTCTAATAACACGTATATCTAAAAACAAAATACAATAGAATATTAGGTCTAGGATATTTACATATGATATTACTTATTTATACTAAGCACAAATATATTTGCCATTTATTACAAAATAATAAGTAATATTAAAATAACGAATTATGATTGAATGGAGGATAAATGTATATCGATTACATGTAGGTCTATATCATGAAATATTTATTTTATACTTAACAATTTGGTCAAATTATAAAAACCTCTGATCATATTATGCCTTAGAATTATTTTGCCTTAGAACACACAAACTACTGTAAGACCTAGTTTTAACCATCATTATTATAGTTTGAAATATCTCTTTACATCACAGACAGACATTTCCTGCTCTGGGATACATTTCACAATATGTTCACACATGACTTAGATTTATACAGCAAACACAGTGAGAATTTATTTTGCACGTTTATCAGATAGATGCCCAAAATAGATTCTAATAGAATACAAAATATCAGTCAGAATATAAAAAATCATGTCTGGAGAAAACAGTGTGGTGGTGTCGTTGGGAGATAGGAAAATAAAAAGGACATACAAATTATATTTACAAACTTGATTTTAAAAGGATAAAATTAATAAATTGAAAGGAATAGTTTTCCATAAAAATAAACTTAACAAATAAAATAAAATGCAAAATAAAGTTCTGTGAAAGATGTTTTTAAGTTTAAGAAGTAAAAAGAGTCAACGATTAAAAATTTTCTACTTAAAAATAAAGTGGGGTTTTCTGTAAGTAGCTACTAAATTATATTTAAACAATATAATTCATATATAATTAAGATAACTTGTACCTATGCAAGAAGTTGGCTAATTAAATATATGTATGTCTGTCATAAAGGTCTATAAATAAAGTTATTACTTAAATACGTAAACTATTAACAAAATAAAATTATACATTATAAATTTTCAAAAGGGAGTATTTTCTAAAGTGTGTGATGGAGTGTATACATTGGGTTTGTATATTAACAGTATATAATGTATATTATTGGGTTTGTATACAGGGTGGTCCATTGAACACCTCAATAAATTGGAAACTGTTATAATTGTAATACATCTATAAAACTTTCAGGATAAGTTATTGGTGAAATACTCTACCTTTTGACAGACAACTGAATTTCAACCCCTTCTCAGGAGGTGGTCAAGGGGTTGTAACTCAAATAGTTTAGATGGGTACACCCATTGTGTGATACATCTTCTTAAAGGTCTCTTTAAAATGAGAAAAACGGCATAAATAAAATTTTTTTACTATACTTCTATCCAAAATGGCGGCTGATTGAAATTTTGGTTTCCAAGGGGTTGTAACTCAAATAGTTTAAATGGAAACACCCATTGTGTGATACATCATCTTAAAGGTCTCTTTGAAACGAGAAAAACGGCATAAATAAACATTTTCTACGATACTTGTATCAAAAATGGCGGCTGATTTAAATTTTGGTTTTCAAAGAAATAATTGGTATACATGTTTGATCAAAATTTTATTGAACAAATACCAAAATACGTTGAAAAAAGTCTGTTATTTATTTATTAATTTGTTTATTAGATATTAATTGCAAATTTCAGAGAATAAATTGTTCTTACAGCATTTTTGATTTGAAATGTATTGTAACTGACACGTAACAATTCCTGAAATTTATAAAATTCTATTAAAGTGACCTATTAATAATAAAATTAAAATAAAAGTTACAATAAAATTATTGAAATAAAATAAATAATAAAATTATTTTAATAACAAATAAACGGTACCAGGAACTGGCACATACTTTCTCACAAACATATTTAAATTATTAAACAGATTCACAGTGACTTGTAGGTTGGGTTAGGAGAGGTGATTTTGTATTAAAGTTGTTTTCCCATAAAAATCCATAAAATAACGGAAAAACCAACTTTTCTCAAAAACGGCTCGAATGATTTTGATTAAAATTTTACAGTTTATAGTACTTTAAGTCCCTAATAAACTATAAAATTTTAATTAAAATCGTTAGAGCCGTTATTGAGAAAAATAGATTTTTTCGTTATTTTAAGGGTTTTTATGGGAAAATTACCCTTAAAAATAAAAAATTCACAAAAATGAAATAAACACCTGGAGATACCGTGGATTAGTACCTCCATACCAAATTTCATCAAAATCGGACGACTGGTTTAGGCTCTAGGTCTGATAAAATCCACATAGACACACAGACACACATACAGACACACACACAGACATCACTCCGAAAACCACTTTTTTAGGTTCAGGGGGACCCAAAACGGATATTTCCACCAAAAACTCAAACTCGAAAATTTTGACGAATACAATACTTTCTCCATATACTATGGTATAGGGGGAGAAAGTAAAAATCAAAAAATAAAAGTTCATTACAAAGACAACATTGAAAATATTGGTAATGAAATAAAATAATTTATTATTGACAGCTGATCATTAATTGCTTATTATTAAAAGCTGATTATTCAGTATATTATACAGTAAAATGTCTATGTTAAATTGAGATAGACTGTACTGTCATTTACCTCGTGTATTGTTCTTTAACTTAAATCAAATGTAAAACCTTTAATACCTGTATGATTCTGAGATTATTGTACTAAGTAATATTCTACCAATTATTTCATGATCTTACATTAGTCAAATTTTTTATAATGATATATTTTTTTATGGTATAATACAAAGCCCACTCAAATATTTATGTTACCTCGTTTATACAGTTTTATTGAAATGGTTGAACATTATTACCTACAGAACTTTATTATAGGAACAAACTTAGTTTGAAAGCAAGTGCTATAAATTTCCATGACAACTGCAGTTTTCAGCTATTATAAATCACATAAATTACATTTAATGTGTTTGGTAACATGAACATTACTAAGGAAATTTTAAACTTAAGTTGAATATATAGAAGCTATAAAAGTAAATGCTGTCTTGTCAACATACTTAAATGACGAAACGGTTAAGATTTAGAACCGTAAATACATGTAAATACATGTAAATTATGTTTCTATTTTTGTTATCCATTTTGTAACAATATTATTATATAGCACTTATTTCGTTTCCGAGTTATGATGAATTTAATTCACTGTGGATGTGCTTTCTAAAATCCATAAGAAACAGTTATATATTGGTTTATATTGGTTACACATTAATTTTGTAAGGAAGCTAATAACTTTATAGACTAATTACTAGTATAAATTTTATTCTAAGCAGCAATGTACATTAAATACTCTTATTATTTGTATGAAACAATAATTATTCCTCGTGTTAAATTTAGTAGTTTTGCTTTATAATGAATTGTAATAATTCGGTGCTATTCAGTTTGTCAAAATTAACTATTGCCTGAACTTGTTTTCAGTTGCAGTAAGAGTCTACATTACGGAATTTTTAAATGTTGATGTTATTCCACAAAAAACGTATATTTGCTCAATTTAAATGTGAAGGAGGGAGTTTATTGTTGTGAAGTACTTAGCCAATATGCAATACTGGTATTGCATTTATTAATGTAAAACAACAGTTTTCAATTCTGTGAGTCAAACTAAAACGTATAATGCAACAAAATATTTAATAAAAAAAATAGTAAAACATATGTTGTTTAGTAAGACTTAAAATCTAAAAGATATTAGATTTGTGGAACAACATTTCTAGACTCCTTTAATAATTTGAGTATTACGTAAACTATAGGAGGCCCTTGTTTTGAACATCTTATATGTTTGTGCGATAAATGTTTTAGCATAGAGTTTATGTAAGTACGCGTCAGTTAAGACTACCATGATTTAAAAAAGTTTAGACTATTTTAGAACTTTGTACAGATTCTTTTTTAGACAAGGATACAATTGAAAAGAACCACTGAACGTTAAGGATATAAAGCATTAAGTGGAAACTCATTTAACACCTGTTAGTCCTAAAAATTACTAATTTTAAATAAAAATAAAATTGCTACTACTTTAATATCGAATTTGGATAATAATTTGACATCACTATCATGCTGGATGGATTGACATACAGACGAATGATTATTCATGAAATACTTTAACATATTTTATTCACAGTTTTCGAAATTATCCTTTCCGTATCAACATTAATCAACTTGGCATTCAAATGTGGAAATTTTTATAATATGCTCTAATGCCAATGCATTAGGTTTTCGGTTCAGATAGGTTATAATTAGTAACCATCGTGTGTCATGGTTGAAGGACAATTATACATTCATATATTAATAATTTGACTTAATAATACATTCAACACAAGATGTGGTGAAATTATAGTAATGATTTGTGTTTTTAGTTTAAAAGCATTTGCTACGAAAACGAAAACATCCCTAGTTATTATATTTAACCTTTAAATTCTATTTATGCCTTTAGGCGTGGATCAGTGAAGAGTATATAGCATTAGTGCAGTTGCCGTACTTTGTTCTACTCCTCAATTCTGTATTAAAAAGTTCTATTTCTCAAATTATCAGAAATATAAATATCATTAACACTACTTTACTATGCGGTAAAATCCTAATTCTTTATTGTAACTTAAAGTTATGTTTATATTTTACTATAATTATTATTAAACTTTATGCCAGCAGGAACATATGAAATTGTACGCACAACGAGGGTTCAGTCTAAAGTAAATTTCTAATACTAAAATAAAAAATGAACAAATATTTGAATATTACAGGTTTATAATCGTTAGTGTTAACACTAATTTTACACTGCAAAAGATACGATTTGTTTTTACATACTGCAACGGCCTCCAACTCTTTTAAGCCCCACCTACTGACAGCCACGCACTATAATTTATATATTTTGAGTTAGTGTTTGGAGTTTTGACTCTTATCTCGGGATTCGTGCCTTTCGGAGAACGATGACCTTTACTATAATTGATATCCTGGACTCTTATTCTAACACTGCTTAAATTATATCTGGTGATTATAGGTAAGCGCTTAATAAAAGAATTTTTTTAGAAAAATGAAAATAAAATTTACTGGTTCTATCTTTCTTTAAAACTTAAAAACATACAAAATAATATATCAAATCAAAATCAGTTATTCCTCCTATATATACAATCCTTTTACAATATGAAACTTTTTGTTGAGACAATTTTAGGCTTTGTAGAGAGATAGATATTTATTTTATATTTAAAAAAGTGTCTATAAATTCCTATGTTTATCCCAATGATATTTTAAACAAAAAACCCTAGCTGTCAATGCTGTAAAGTATGAAATATTAAAAAGGTGCCGCCAACTCTACCTTGCGTAGCTTACGGCGAAATCCTACTAGGTGATTTGTTTTGGAAATGCTGCTGAAGTTCTCGCTGTCGTGCGGATCCCTGCGACTGGTGGTGTCCTATGAATTGTTTTGACTCCTGGATTGTAGTCGAAAACAGCACTAGCCGCTGTTATCCAGACAGTACTACCCACTGTCTATCCAAACAACTCTAGCCGTTGTTTATCCAAACAGCCCTAGCCGCTGTTTATCCTGGATCTCCCACAATTTGAAGTTATCTCTTGAAGGTCTCGAAGTTCTATAGCATCACTTTATTATGCTATGTCGGCGTTTAAATTGGTATAAACGATTGATTTAAGTTCACGTAGCGTTATAATTAAATACGTTATTTTAGTATATGCTTGAAAACTATATATTAGATTATTAAAGACTGTTTTACGAAGATTAGACTAATTATTCCACTGATGTACTTATTAATTATTCTAAATTTTAATGACGAGAAACGTGGATTCTTTCTCGGAGTACTTTCTTAGACTGACGAGCTATACATCGACTTTCGACCAGCTCCTATTTCCACTTCCCCAAGTTAGCCAATGTTGAATACTTATTATCACTACTTGGACCTCGGTTTTTAGCGTTTCGCGCGGGCTCCTTTCGTAATAGAATTTTTTAGCTATTTTTCCCAAGTTCCTGATAAAATTCTCTACCACTCAGTAGTTTAATTTATCAATTTCCTGAAACTTTTTCTATTAATTTAGTTATTAATTTCGCCTCAGGGTTCGTAGACCTGTATAGTGGGCGTGTCTAGCGCACTGTCTTGACATTCAACTTCGGACAAGTAAGTTTTCCTAAAACTACAAGTCCACTTTTGTCGAGATTTATTTCGCCTAATTTTTACTAAATTTCCATAACTACAGTTCTAGCCCTCCAATTTTATTTCTGAAACCGTCTGCGTACTCAGCTAGTCTTCCTGAACTTACACAAACTCGAGTGGTGTTTTTCTGCCACCGCGTTCGCATTTGGGACTCTTATTAACTTTTCTGTTTGGCTTTCCCAATTTTCCGATTTTCCGACTATTTTCTTCTTGGTTTACTGTTCTACTCGTTGTTGTACGCACATTGTCGTTTCCCGTTTCGCGATCGGCCTATTATTTACAAAGTTACAGTCCTTTTGGATAATTTGTGTTCATTTTAGTTAACGCCCTATTTATCATATTTTTTAACCTATCTATCTCTCTTTTACCTTTACACTTATTATTATATAATACATAATTTTATTTACTTAACAAATTTCTATTACTTCATAATATTTACCCATTTTGGCTTTAGTTATTTTACATTACCCCTTTTTCTATTATATATCAAATTTTGTTAAAATGTTATTTAATGTTTCTTAGGTCTTAAGGGCTTAGTGATTTTTTAGCAGTTTTATTGGAAAAATATTGCATTGCACGGCTGAGGCTACATCTCAGTCCGTCGCAATACGTGAATTTATTGATAATTATTTACATAAATTAAAATTATTTTATTACATAAATGCCAGTTTTAACTTTTAAACACTTTTTATAATTTTATTCAATTTCTTTTATTTATAAATTTTAATTTGGACTAAAAATAATTATTCATATGTGCATATAATCTCTGATATTTAGGCTACCATTCCAACTAAGCTCCTAACCCAATCTTTTTTTACTTTTTTGGTACATAATTATAAATAGACTACATACTTCAAATACAGGGCTTAAATAAAGTAATAATTTAATTTGGTGTTATGATCTGTGTAATTGTGTTTGTATCAAATAATTAATTAGATGCATGATTTATATGTGCAGTTGACCATGATAGATAGAGCTATAATTTAACGTCATCCATTACATCATATAGTGTACAATGGTTGATTTATAATTTAGTTTTGTTTGAAGGATAAATATCAGGGATCATATGACAATAAGAATACTTTTTTCAGATCAAAATTACAATTTATAAATTACTCAAAGTAAAGCAATTGCTAATACAGTGATACAGTAATACAGTTAATTATTACCAATTATATTCACAAAACAAATCATGTCTTTTTAGTGTAATATTAGTGTTGATACTAAACTGTAATACTTAAATATTTGGTCAACTTTTATTTTGATATTTTGCATTTACTTTAGACCAAACCCTCTTTATGAGGATAATATATGTTCCTCCTGGTGAAAAACTAAAAGTATTCATAATTTGTATATATTTATGTAGAGTGGGTGTTCATAACACTTTATATTACGGAGTTCAATTTCTATTGAATATAAAGTATAACATAAGATGTAATAGTTCCCTTTTTTAGTATTTGGAAAAAATTCTGTTTGCAATGAAATCTCTTACCTTTTATTTGATGAATCAATGTAGTAGACACACTTGTTGATAGCTCTAAAGAAAGATCTAAAAGACTGATTCCAACATATAGGATGTTATAAAAAAATGTCTCTTTTAAAATCAATGGCAAATGATTTAAGTTTTTATCCTTTAAATTATCGCAAAATATACATTTAATTTTGAAAGAAATAACTTTATAGGCATAAAGATAATTTGTCGACGTATGTTTAAGAAGTTTTAAAAATGTATCACGTGTTAAAAAATAAACGACTACAGGCATGAATGGCTGGTTGAAAATTTGATGTCCAGGACATGGTGTATAATGTCGGAATCGGAAGTTCATCGGGAATACTATTTTGTCTTGAGGTAAAATTTAAAATGACTAACCAATGTTACATTCATTATGTTCTGTACCTAACACGAAAGGGTAGCAAATTTGTACTTGCCTGTAAAATGTTAACAAAGGCCAATTTAAGGTTTTAGTCTCTAAATAATAAACCCGATTCAGATGGTTTTTGTTTCTCGTAGGACAAGTACATGCAAACCTGAAGGAAAAAAAATATGCTTTGTTATCACTATTGGAAGAAGAGTTTCCAGAGATTTTACTATACGGTTCAAAGAAGTCCAACTATTCACGCATCAACTCTGGAATTTGCGGAACCATGAATATCTTCACACTCTTTAACAAACGAGTGAAATAGACAGCAACTGCAGCAGTTATAAAGTTACAAACCTGAAATCACATGGCAAAGGTTAGTAAATCACGTGGGTTATGTGTGGCATTATGCAAATAGGTCTTGGAATTTTTGGGTTAGTACGGAGGACCATTATTAAAACAGCCTCTGGTATTTTCAAAGTCTTTAAACTATCACTAGAATAGATTTTAGTGGCAGCTTTACTTAAACTTTGCTCTTTTCAAATATTTATTTTCAACCTTTATCAAACTTTCCTGTCTTTTTATCTTCATTGATCAATCTTAATATTATTTAGTTTATAAAAATGCACGCAATTTTGCGCCAGTGTGTCATGTCAAATGAAGATTCTTCTAATTCAAGTGGATCTTCTTAACTCTCAAGGTGGCAACTCAATGCTATTTGAAAGTATACATGTCGTTATGGTGCGTGTTTTTCGCTGTTGTGAATTTCGTTCCTCACTTTCACCTATTTTACTAATTATTTGTTCAAATAAAACAATTTTCCTCCACACATAGTAGTGCAGTAATTTACCTATTGTGAATATGTGTCTTGAATCAGTAGTAACAACAGTGGATGTCCGTATATATGTATGTGGGTCAAAAATGGATATTTATTTGTCGTATTCGTGGCGAAATTTACTGTATCTATAGAAAACTCTGGCGAGAAACCTATAGTGTTACAATAAAGGAAGAGGTAAATAAAAATGTATACAATCCAATGACCAGTTTCCATTTCTATTCAAAATAAATAATATCGCATAAGGCAGGATATTACAATAATGGGAAAACATTAAAAACCCATTTATCTTTGTTATACAGCCAGTCAATATTTCCAGATGTCACGCCATTTAAAACACTAGTACTGCATTAATGGATTTTATGCCTTTATAACCTCTTTATAGTTTTAAAGGAAAAATCCAGTTTAATAATATAAAATGGTCTAGATTCAGATTTTAGATCGAATCATTTAAATTGATATACGAGTCGAATAATGCCACAACATTTACTTGAATATTTTTTATAAGCAACCTTATAATAATAAATTCAAATGTAATAATTTTATTTAGTTTATTATTTTCAACTGTTAAAGACAAAACAATCTATTTTGGTTATCAGACCTTCAAAAAGAGGGATTTGAAA
>JAGFPH010004801.1:88984-104372 GCA_018207615.1 Philaenus spumarius | reverse complement strand
GGGGGGTTTGGGGGGATCAAAGTTATTAAAAAACGATTTCTTCAAAACTACCAAACGGATTGGAATTAAATTTGGTATGTAGCTTCCTCTAGGGCCATAAGTGTTCACTAAAAAAGGGTTTAAAAAAATTGGAAATTTTAGGGGAGTTTGGGGGGTAAAAATTACTAAATCACGATTTCTCCAAAATTACCGAACAGATTGGAATGACATTTGGTATGTAGCTTCCTCTAGGGCCATGGTAGGCACTCGCTAAGAAAGGGTTTTAAAAAATTCGAAATTTTAGGGTGGGTTTGGGGGGATCAAAGTTATTAAATCAAGATTTCTTCAAAACTACCAAACGGATTGGAATGAAATTTGGTATGTAGCTTCCTCTAGGGCCATAGGTGGTCACTAAGAAAGGGTATGAAAGATTTAGAAATTTTAGGAGGGGTTTGGGTGAATCAAAGTTACTAAATCATAATTTCAGATCTTTTATTATTATGACAATAGTGGTTTTATTATTTAAGATCTATATATATAAAAGTCAAAAACCACTCTCTGACTGAACACTTAAAAAGAATACAAGACTGAAAATACCAACCACCACGGGCAACACCGTACGGGTCAGCTAGTAACTTAATATTATTTAAAAGAAGGAAAGAAGTGTGCAAAACTTGATGTTATTCATTGTCGAATTGAACTTAGAAAACTTATTTACAAATACCCAAAACCCTCCGTTCCCAACATACTACCCCAACTGAAAATTTTGTAATGGATTGTCCCTAGATCAAATTTTTCCTCTTTCCTTATTTCAAATAATAATAAATTATAAAAAAATAACGTACAAAATAACATTTTAGCGTAGGGAACTAACGCGTCAGCTGATTTTTGTTTCCGCAGAAATTCTTGGTTAAAAATTTGAGCTGTAAAAACTAACTTTTCAAAGGCAGTCATGACCTCTAAATATTTAATACGGAATAAGTACGACTAACTTTATAATAAGTTACGCTAAATGAGATTGTAGGCCTACACATTTTAAATTATTTAGTTTCAATTAAGGCTCGGCAGACCCAGCCGCCATCTTGAATTTCAACTCCCATAAGAGCAATGATACACGCGTAACAAGATTACTGGAGTAATAATTATCAGAAAATGATTCTGAATATGTAACTTTAACGGTCAGGATAGTCCGAATGTGGATATCATTTAGTTTTTTAAAATTTGTATCTCAACTAAATTTGTTCTTTGACTTATCCAACAATAAAAGAATGCGTTAATTTTTCTGATCCAATAATGCAAATATCAAAAATCTAAAAAGCTTACCACATTCGAAGTTTTATTTTGAATATTGGTTGTTCATTGAATTCAAAACGGTGAAGTTAGCTACCAATTTCAATCACCTGACCATACCTACACTTTTAAGCATATTTTTGTGTTATTTTAGTCAGAAAACGAAAGCTGTATTTTTTCTTAAAGAAAAATAGATTGTGGGTGTTGATTGCTACGGTTTTTGCAACTGAGTAAAAAATTAATAAAATTTACTATTTATATCATAAGTTTATGAAAACAATAAAACGGGTTTTGAAATTATATTCAGCAATCTACACCCGCATATGACAGTACTTCAAAATGAAACCAAATTTTTAAATTTATTCCACGGATTAACGGAAAAAATGTCTTATTCTGTAGCATTGCTCTTATGGGAATCGGATTCAATTGACAGGGTATCCCCCCCAGTTTCCAACCGTTACCCGTATTACACAATACACATTCCCTCGTTTCCTCAGTTGTAGCAAATAACGCGAATATAAAAACTACTGGAAACGTGTGCTACCATTAACAAAAAGGTGAGTAGTGACTTTTCATGACTGCCTCTACGTTACGACTCTCCCAGTCTTCAGACACGAGTCGGCTCGCATCAAAGGAATGTCGGTTCTGAAGGAAGCACTTTATTTCTTGGCAGCTCCTTTCCCATCGCTGGGACATAATTCTCCCTAGCGCTGAGTTTCGGCACGCCCTGTGTATTGTGGGAAAGTGAAACAACATCCCCAACGCCTTCATGATCAGGTTCCAACTAAATAAATCTAACCTGTGTAATGGGAGAATAATTGTACGAGAACACGAAGGCAGCTTCGACGTGATCATGGTGGTTGTGGAAGCTGTATCTATAGTATATACATTGGTGTACTGTGACGATAATTAAGGACTGCGTAATACTCACTTACGTTAGAGAAATTAAAAAAAAACGTAATTGATACAAAGATCTGGGGTGGTCAGTAACAAGTGTTAAAAACTTCGGGAAATGGTTATATTGGTCAAAATTAAAATTAAATCAAGAATAATATATTTTTTTTAAAACTCTTACTTTTCCAAATATTCACCATTTTGTTTCCTTTACTAAATAATTAATATCTAGAGAATATTGAGAATATTGAACCGATTGAGTTCAAACTTAGCACGAAGTTTAACCTAACAATGGTATATCTTAAGGGTCTGCTGTAGTGGCGGCCATTTTGGATTTTTATCCCATAAGAGCAATGTTAAATTTCAAACCATTTATTTCGTTTATTTTTTATCATAAAATTGTTTGCAAGGTCTCATTTTAAGCACAGTCACAATACGCATCCGTTTTGAAATTTACATTTTTTTTATGCTTTTGATTTTGACATTTTGTAAGTACAAAGTTTGAATTTTTTCCTAACACAATAAGAAATTAATAACGAAAAATAATTTGCAATAAGGATCCGAAATTTTATAAAGAATATTCAGTTTTTTTTTTCAACACTCAATTACAAAAGATGGACTTATAAAATGGTTTGAAATGAGGCAATGTCAGCGCAAGAAATTGCACTGTTTAGATAGGGATATAGTGAGAGGCGTTTGCGTTCCGGTGGATTTCTCGTTTACTGGAGCAGACCCTTAAGAAAAATAAGCGATTATATCCAATCATGCGCTTTATACTGGAGCTTGTCTGAGAATGTCAAACCTAAATTACTCAAAAACCGTACATTTTAATAAAAAATGTCAAGATACCTTTTTTGTAGCCCTTTAGATTCCCTATCGGATGATGTATTTTTTTAAAACAATCGGATGAAGGAAATAGTTAACTTAAAGATAATAACAGCATATGTACATACAGTATATTGTTGTGTTTACTGTGTTGGTATATGATGCCGGGTTGAATAAACCAATTATTAAACATAACTTATAGCTATTATCCTTCATCCGATTGTTTTGAAAGTTACATCATCCGATAGGGAATCTAAAGGGGTACAAAAAAGGTATCTTGACATTTTTTGTTAAAATGTACGGTTTTTGAGTAATTTAGGTTTGACATTCTCAGACAAGCGCCATTTTAAAGCGCATGATTGGTTATAATCGCTTATTTTTCTTAAGATAGACTATTGTTAGGTTAAACTTCGTGCCAAGTTTGAACTCAATCGGTCAAACAGTTCTCTAGATATTCATTATTTAGTCAAAGAAACAAAATGGCGTATGTTTGGAAAATGAAGAGTTTTTCGAAAAAATATTATTCTTGATTTAATTTTTATTTTGACCTATAGAACCATTTCCCAAAGTTTTTAACACTTTTTAATGACCATCCTATTTATTTAAAACGACAAATAAATTGTTTTTCAAATATGCTTTTGTGGCAGATTATTTTAAAGCTACAATCAAGGCCAAACTCGCTATAAAGTCCGTCTTTGGAATTTTCGATTGCAAAAAAAAATTCTGCCTTCATCAAAGCAACCACTACATAATAATCTTCCATATTCGCCAAAATTGTGTGATGTAATTTTCAAAATTTCGAAAATGTGCTTAAATATTTCAGTTTTTTTTTTTTAGCAAACATATGTTCCTAGTTTTGGGGGATGCTCCAGGCTAATAATGAATTAATATTATTTGGGGAGACAAAAATATTTTAGGCTACTATTTAGGCGGGAGGAAAAATGTTTTACTATATTTTTTCGTGGGGCAGAGGGGAAAGTATTTAACTTTTATTTTGAGTGGTAAACATATTTTACTATTATTTTTTGGCGGTCAAAATATTTTGCATTTTTTCGTAGGAGGCAAAAATTATATTAAATAATATAATTTGGAGGGGGCAAAAATATTTGATTATACTGTCGTGTTTATATCGTGCGGTATCTTTTGAAAATGTTGTATTCAAAGACATCATCTATTTTTATACTGTTCCACACTATCAACGTATTATTTATTCTACCCGTGGTTATCGCCATTGGTTAGCTTAGTTAAATATTGAGCAAGTGAAACGACACTTTCGAGAGAAGCAGACAGCGAATTATCATTAAGGACTACAGAACTTTAAACTGAACTCATAAGTGAGTACGGAACCCTTGACGCTGATCAAACCACAACTCCGCGGATTATTTAATTTACACTGTCTATTTACAAATCGCTACGCTTCGTGTACTACAGAAGACCACAATCAACTTGTATTACGACAAAAGCCACTGAGATCTACACACGTGATAAATACTGAAATCAGTCTGTACTCGACTAAAGAAAATTGATCGCATTTGTAACTGCTACCAACATAACGACAAATAAAACCAACTGGTCGCATTTGCTGTGGCCTTAAATGGAAGAATTATTTTCAGTTGGCAGCACGATTGATGTTTAAACATCTGGCGCGTGGACGCTGACTAAGATGGCAATTGACGATTGGTATCCGCAAATTGGTAGTCGCAAAGAAACCAACTAGAAGAATGTCGGTATTCAGGCAGATCTTGAGCTTGTACCGAAATGTAGTTTGTCACAAATTAGAGCTTCGTTAATAAGTAGAATATTCCCTAAATAGGTAGGCGACTACTATCTGCTGTCCTCAGCCGGACAAGATAAACAGAGTGTTCATAAAATCTCTTTCCCCCCCCCCCCCATTATTTTTGTTACTGAAAATTACTCTATTTTTTTGGAGCATGACGGAATAGAGCGTTTCAGAAAATGCGAGACGGTAAAATCCGATTCACCGATAGCAAAAATCTGTACGATTCAAAAGACTAATAAAATCATGACAAATGCAAATAATTCGACCACGCAGCTGAACCGCTGACGTGAGTTGAGGAAATTTCCAAAATTAAGTTTACAGGCCTATGTTTTAGGGTTTCAACCAACAATTTGTGAAATAGGTCTATTCACGACGGTGCTGAATAGCTGCAAGTGGTTCGCACGCCATTCCGCATATTGGGAGTATCTTCAATACACAATGCATTGCGTGCTTCGCACGCCATTCCGCATGTTGGGATCATCTTCAATACACAATGCATTGCGTACTTCGCACGAAATTCCGCATATTGGGAGTATCTTCAATAGACAGTGCATTGCGTGCTTCGCACGCCAACCCCCGTATTGGGAGTATCTTCAACACACAAAGCATTGCATGCTTCGCACGCCAACCACCGTATTGGGATTATCTTTAATACACAATGCATTGCGTGCTTCACCCGCCAACCCCACGGTAGAATCCACCACATGGCTTTGAACCGGGTACTTCTATGGTTATGTTTTGATCGATTTTGGGGGAACCAAGTGAGCTATAAGGTCGCGTAAAAAAAACAAAACGTGCAGAATAACAGCCTACATTTATATTTGTATAAAAAACTCAAAAAGAAATTAATTCTCGTAGGAAAAATCTCAAAACATAGTTACTTCAAAAAACGTGCTTCCGAATATTGGATTTTTTTTTGCTAACGAACTCGTCCGAGCGACGTAGACAACCGACATGTGCGCCAAATTTACCCTGTAATTATGTACCCTTGTAGTATACTGTATATAAAAGCGGAAATGAAATAGGTCCGAATAAACGGGTCATTTTGGTGAACGGATCCAAGTGATCCGAATCTTTAAAAGACCTATTTGGGCCACCTCTTCAGTACACTGTAAGCACGTACAATTCATACCAGACTGCTCTGTGCTACAGCTCTACTGAGGTAAGTAATAATGAAGGTATGTTTAGAGGACAGCCTTTTCCTCCGCCTCTCCTGTGAGCAAAACCCACACACTTACTTGTCACGTTGGACTAAACATTTATACTAATCGATAATTATGATAAGGTTGATTTCGATGCGAATGGAGTTCTCCGTGGGCGAGTGAGTTGGATTGTGGGTGCAAAGGTCATTTAGTGGTAGAGGAAGTGCGCCAAAACTGACATAGGGTTCCTAAACCGACATACCAAGGTATCTTGTTTGGTAAGTGCTACCATCTACCGGTAACGGCTAAAATGTGTTCATACAAGTCCCATGATGCTTTGCAAACAGAGTTAGCCATATTTCATTGCGTGCCTACAACCTAGTGATCGTTTGTTTTATTCAACACATTTCAAAACTTTATACTGCTTTAGAATAGTGCTTCGTTACTTTTTTTGGAACGGTGAGTAGTTATTTATATATATATATTCTTATTCTAGGTTTAATAAGGATTCAAAATATATATTTCAATTTGTTTTTATGTTAACCAGTGTTTGTTTAATTGAGGATAAACATACGTCTTATGAGGTTCCTAAACCGACATACCGTCATTAGTGGGTTCCCTAAACCGACATACCTACATTTATTTATGGTTGAATAAATCTACGTTTGTTTAATAAAACGTTATTATACTACATTTAATGATCATTAATCACATTTAACAGTGTTATTACAATTAATTAGTCTGTAACAATCTGTTGTAGATGCCTCCAGAAAATAATAAAGGAGCCAAAATTAGGAAATGGGAACCTGCTAATATGACTTTGGCTATAAAAGCTGTTCGGAACAAAGAAATGGGCTGGCTTAAAGCGTCGAAGACCTTTAAAGTTCCACAAGCTACTTTACGTAGACTGGCTAACGAAAAGTATGGGTCTCCAGAAGAGGCATCCATAACAAAACACGGGAGACCTCCAGTTTTGAATTTCGATCTAGAAATTGAATTAGTTCGTTATTGCCTCACAATGGAAGCAACGTTTTATGGTTTATCTAGGACAGATTTACGACGAATGGCTCTACAGTTAGCTATAAAAAATAATCTGACCCATCCTTTCAACAATATCATGGCAGGTAGAAAGTGGATGAAATTATTCTTACGTCGTCATCCTGAGTTGTCACTACGAACGCCAACTGGAACGTCAGTTGCACGAGCACGAGGCTTCAGCAGAGATAATGTCTGCAAATATTTTGATTTATTGGAAGCTTGTTTTGATGAACATAGCTATCCACCGGACAGAATATTTAATGTAGATGAGACTGGTCTCAGCATTGTGCAGAGTAGAGTTCCCAAAATTATCGGTAAAAAAGGAAAACGTCAAATAGGTGCTATTACTTCGGCAGAAAGAGGCTCTCTAGTGACTCTAATTTGTTGCATGAGTGCTGCTGGTATGTTTATACCACCTATGCTCATTTTCCCCCGTAAAAATATGTCTGACTTGTTGATGAAAGGTGCTCCTCACGGTTCCATTGGAGTAGCACATCCATCTGGGTGGGTTCAAATGAATTTATTCACGAAATGGTTTGTGCATTTTGTTGCAAAAACAAAACCATCAGAGAATGATCCAATTTTGCTTCTTTTAGATGGACATTTTAGCCACACACGCAACATTGAATTGATAGATTTAGCTAGGAAAAACTATGTTAAAATCATTTCACTGCCACCACACTCGACCCATAAGCTTCAACCACTAGACAAGAGTTTTATGGGTCCTTTAAAGAGTTACTACTCTGAAGAAATTAGACAGTGGATGAGGTCCAGCGGGAAGCCAGTCTCTCAGTATGACATAGCAGAACTGCTGGGAAAAGCCTACTTGAGGTGCCAAACAGCAGAAATTGCGGTCAACGGATTTAAAGCAACTGGTCTGTATCCATTAAACAGACATTTGTTTACAGACGCTGACTTTCTTCCTTCTGGTCAAGAAGAACACGGCAGTCACTCTTCTCAAGAACCTCATGTAGACCGACTGGAGAAAGAATTGGATGTACAACAGCAAGAAAGTCCAACTTCCAGCCTTGCCAAGCTTCCCATCGCAATATCTCCATTTCATGCAAGACCATCTACTTCTTACGAAACCAGTCCTTTTCAAATTGTTCCTGTCCCAACAATTAAAAAGAGAAGCTCCACCAGAGGTCGTAAAGCAACATTTTCTTCCATCATAACATCTTCGCCATATAAAAAAGATTTGACCCAATCGATAGATTCTAAAAATAAAACTGAAGAACAAAAAAGGGTGTCAAATAGTGACAGTGTTTCTAGAGGCACGAAAAAGAGAAGACTGAATTTCGAAAGTGTTAAGGCAATTAAACTCAATAGAAACCAAGTTTTAACAAATTCTGGTGACGACAGTTCATCCGAAGACATTGATGACCCTCAACTAAAATCTACTGCTCCGGATAATGCAGATGCTGAATGTATTTTTTGTGAAAGACATTTTTGCGAAGATCACAGTGGGGAGCTTTGGGTTCAATGTGTTATGTGCAACCAATGGGCCCATAATTTATGTGCAGGTGCAGATAAGGATATTTACATCTGTGATTATTGTAAATAATAGACTAAGTTTTAAACCTTCTAATATAACACTGCTTTTAACTATTGTATTTAATCACCATATATAAATAAATATTATTGCTACAATAAATGTTAGGTCTATTATTTGTCATGTTTTCCTTGGGAATACGGGTATGTCGGTTTTGGAACCCATTTTCGAAATGCCGTAGTTCGACTCATGTTTATAAAAATTACGTTTTTTAGAGATTTAATATTCTTCTGAGAGTTTTGAGCTCAAATAGTTACTAGATACTAAATTTAGTATACATTCAAGAATTAACATTTTAAATTTTACACTAAAATACTTCAAAATACTCCAAAAACAAAATGGTATGTCGGTTTTGGAACACTTCCTGTAATAAATTGAACTTTAATTATTTTAACAGTAAGGATACCAACTCATTACATTCCATTATTGTAATCTTTGTGGGCATTCTTTTATTTGCATTTGTCATGATTTTATTCGTCTTTTGAAGAGTAAATAGGTGCACCGCGTCCAACAAATTTTGAGGTCGCTGAATCGGATTTTACGTCACGCATCTTCCGTCACGCTATACTATATACAGGGTGTCGATTAAGTCTGGGTACGGTTTAATATTTCGTATATAAGGAAAATTTGAAGGTAGATGTGATCGAGGAACCTACTCTATGTAAACATACTATTTTATTAAGATATCCAAAAAATCCGCCATCTTGGATCCGCCATTTTGAATGTAACTTTGTTTTTTTTTAATAGGAAGGTGGTAATGTGATACATCATTTCGATGTAGAATTTCAAGAAAAAACCAAGGGTGAAATTTGCACACCCATATTTTCATCCCATTAAAAATTTCGGAAAAAAAACAACGAAATCGTGTTTTCCGATTTTACCCAATTTTTATGTACTGTTTTTGTTTTAATATTAATTATTATTCTTTTTGGATTTAATAAGCTTTCAAACGATATGCCACACAACGATATTTGGGAGTATTTAAAATTTTTGAGTTACAGCCATTTTGATTTTTTCAAAATCGATTTCGAGTAGTTCAACCAATTGTCGTTGGGTGGCATATTTAACAGCTGGTTTTTCTTGAAATTCTACATCGAAATGATGTATCACATGACCACCTTCCTATTTAAAAAAACAAAGTTGCATTCAAAATGGCGGATCCAAGATGGCGTATACATTTTTTGATATCTTAATAAAATAGTATTTTTACATAGAGTAGGTTCCTCGATCACATCTACCTTCAAATTTTCCTTAAATATACGAAATATTAAACCGTACCCAGACTTAATTGACACCCTGTATAGTACACATGTGTATATAGCATAGGCCTAGTATATAGTTTATTTGGTAATACCATTGTATTTGGATTTCATGATCTATGGTAATACCTCTGAAATGGACATTGTGCTTCCTCATTTCGTAAGTTGTTTTAAAATAGTTTACTTGGTAGTACCTCTGAAATGGACATTGTGCTCCCTCATTTCATAAGTTGTTTTAAAATAGTTTACTTGGTAGTACCTCTGAAATGGACATTGTGCTTCCTCGTTTCGAAAGTTTTGTTAAAATAGTTTACTTGGTAGTACATCTGAAATGGACATTGCGCTTCCTCATTTTGTAAGTTGTGTTAAAATAGTTTGCTTGGTAGTGTTATTCACTTCTGTCGGCAGTCCCGCGACTGCTTTCTTTTTTTTATGTTAACAAATTTAATAATACATTCCTTTGGCTTTAGATCAATTTTTTTTTTCAATTTTCCCACTTACTATCAAAATTCCACTAACAATATTAACTTGTATCTATAGTATCTTTATACCTTTAGTGACATTAAAATATTGTTATATGTATAAAATGCCATAAATTATCAACATTAGACTATGGTGTTTTGAAATTTAAATCTGTCTTGTGCGATAATTCTGTAGACCAACAAACAAAGCACGATAGTTTTTTATACAATTTACGAAAATTCAAATTTAGACATGTGGCAACACTGCTCAGAAGCCAATGTACAACACGAGAGCTGAAGTTTTATCCCATTCGTCTGCGCAGTTCTTGAGTAAAATCCAGTGGCGGCTCGTGCTATAGGTTCACTGGTTCACAGTGAACCCTCAAGCAAATTGCGTTAATAACATAATATTTTAACAATTATAAATATTTAAGAACTATAACAACCTTGCAAATAAATATAAATATTTATTATTTAGTTTCATAAATCTAACAATATAGAGTGAAAAGTTGTTAAAATACGACAGAGAGTTACAACGCGCAGCTCTACTACGTCGTTTTCAGCTGCCTGGTTCATCTCAAGGAATAAACCTCCTGGCTAGGCGAGGGGGTACAGGAGAACAGCGGGGTAATTGCCTTTCTAGCATTGTTTTTCGCTACACTCTAAATGCAGCGACTGCCGACTCCTTCCGAAGATAGCCGAAGCTGCAGTTCACAACTAACTTTGTTATGTAAAAAAGCTTGTAGTTTTGGTGTTTGTTTACTTCTTTGATTTATAGATTATGTTAGTTGTGCATTCTATGAAGTTCATGGATTAAGTTTGTGTTAGTGTGGACATATTTTTATTATTAATACATAATATTATTGCAGTTTAGTATTGTTATTAGCGTTGTGTTGAGTTAAATTTTTAGAATGAACAGCGTTACATCTTTGCTAAGGGTAACTTTTCTTCTTTAATTCTTGAAGAAAAGTGTGCTATTAAAGTGTACATGTCATTTCATTATTATTATTAAAGTGTCACTTCATTATTTATGATTCACTTCATGAACTAAAAACTTAATTAAACTAATTAATAAAGTATAGGCTACTATGTAAGACAACATTGTTCTCAATTGTCCATTTATAATAATTAATATGTATTCTCAAATCTATCATGTAAACTGTAACCCAATTTTATCTCATTACGGTTTCCCCGTAGATTTGAACCCCCAAGGTAATAATTCACCAGCCGCCACTGGTAAAATCATAACTAACGTTTCTTGTTACGTAGTTATAGATTACAAGGTGGAAAACAACATATCCGTATCGAACAAGTCGACTGTCGATTGTCAAGAATCTGACACCACCCAGCGGACACCGTGAGGACATGTTATACAAGCCTCCGTGAAATCGTCAACAATGAAACTGGAGCTCCGAGAGAAGCGGGATTTCGCACGCCGGGTCACGCACTCCAACTGTCCCATGTAACGGTCCGCGGTACAAACTTGTTCTGACAGAAACAGTATGGCACGGGCACAGATACGTTGAGATCTCTATTCAGATTACCAAGGCATATCTGTAGATCCTTCGGAGATGTTCTCACTGCTCAGTCTCGTTTTGTGTTCAAAGATTGCATTTACTATGTATCTCTGTGCGTGAATGCTTTACACGGCTATGTTACCTAAATATGTGGGTATATTAGAACCAATTTACCATATCGTAGTAAAATTTAATCAAAGCTGTGATTTAAAAACAGAATCTGGGAGGCCCATGTAGTTTATCATCCATCACTAAAGGCAATAAAAGCGGCCTGAAATGTATTCAGGGAAGTCGATACATACAACATATTATTGGTGAACGGGGAGGCGGCAAAATCATAATTTCCCAACAAATTTACCCACTTAGGTTTCCGGGAGTCCTCTTCCTGAAAATGTACCTCTCCAAATAGCGTTTATAGGCTAATTCACTTGATATACTTATAATAACGTTAAAAAACACATTGTTAACAAGTTTATCACATTACTGGATGAATAAAAAGGAAATATTAAAACAACAGACCATGTTATTTTATTAAGTAAGTTCTCAAGTACCCAATTTTGGGTTTTCAAATTATCCCCCCATCAGCTCAGGCTACGTCCCTGCTTATAGCTGAAGTTTAGCCTAAACAGACGCTAAATGTTCCTGAACCTATTTTGCATTTCTAAAAATCGTGACAAACGGGGGGAGGAAATTGAAAATATAATTTCCATATATTTCCATTTTCATATATAATACGGAAATTAAAATATTTTAAAAAATACTATATTTTGTTGAAGTGAAAACGTCTACAGGCGTACCACATCCATTTGCTGGCGGTGAATCGGATTTTACCGTCACGCTCTATTCCATCACGTGCTACTACATGTAATACACATGTGTATATAGCAGAGTATATAGTTTACTTGGTAATACCTCTGAAATGGACGTTGCGCTTCCTCATAACATAAATTGTGTTAAAATAGTTTACTTGGTAACACCTCTGAAACAAACAGTGTGCTGCCTCATTTCATAAATTGTGTTAAAATAGTTTCTTGGTAATACCTCTGAAATGGACGTTGTGCTTCCTCGTTTCATTTGCTTGGTACTACCTTTGAAATGGACATGTGCTTCCTAATTTCACTTTCTTGGTAATACCTTTGAAATGGACAAGTGCTTCATCATTTCATAGATTGTGTTAAAATAGTTTACTTGGAAATACCTCCGAAATGGATATTGTGCTTCCTCATTTTGTAAACTGTGTTAAAATAGTTTCTTGGTAATACCTCTGAAATGGACATTGTGCTTCCTCATTTTGTAAACTGCGTTAAAATAGTTTACTTGGTAATACCTTTGAAATGGACATGTGCTTCCTCATTTCATAGATTGTGTTAAAATAGTTTACTTGGAAATACCTTTGAAATGGACATGTGCTTCCTCAATTCATAGATTGTGTTAAAATAGTTTACTTGGAAATACCTCTGAAATGGACATTGTGCTTCCTCATTTTGTAAACTGTGTTAAAAAAGTTTACTTGGTAATACCTCAGAAATGGACATTGTGCTTCCTCATTTTGTAAACTGTGTTAAAATAGTTTATTTGGTAATACCTCTGAAATGGATATTGTGCTTCCTCATTTCATAAATTGTGTTAAATAGTTTAGTTGGTAATACCTCTGCAATGGACATGTGCTGCTTCATTACATAAATTGTGTTAAAATAGTTTCTTGGTAATACCTCTGAAATGGACAATATGCTTCCTCATTTCGTAAATTGTGTTGGAATAGTTTCTTGGCAATACCTCTGAAATGGACATTGTGCTTCCTCATTCCATAAATTGTTTTGAAATAGTTTATTCGGTAATACCTCTGAAATGGACATGGTGCTCCCTCATTTCATAAATTGTGTTGAAATAGTTTCTTGGTAACACCTCTGAAATGGACATTGTGCTTCCTCATTTCAAAAATTGTTTAAAAATATTTTAGTTGGTAATATCTCTTAAATGGACATTGTGTTTCCTTATTCCGTAAATTGTTTTAAAATAGTTTACCTGGTAATACCTCTGAAATGGACATCGTGCTTCCTCATTTTGTAAGTTGTGTCATTTTCATCTTGTCACATTTAAAATTGAAATCTAAAAAACTTAAAATAGCATAAACATTATTGTCTATATTCATGAAATTTTTCACTTCTTTCGGCAGTCCCACGACTGTTTTATTTTATTTTCAAAACTCAGTAGAACAAAAGATATATTTTGAAGACGGAGGTGGTTTTTGGAAAAAGTTCAAAAGTAAACGTAGGTAGAGTGCTACTTTGTTTAGAGGGCTTTAAGAATATACGACTTTGGTTTTTAAATTGTTTTTTACTGACACTGAACGGTTTTACTCTCGAAACTCAAAATTTTACCAAACATTGCTAACAGCATACCCTTCCAAACAATGTCCAAATAATAAGTGATTTAAAAAGTGACAATTCTGATAAATGTTGATTTCATGGTATGTAGCTCTCCAGCCATGTAGGAAGTTTCGGTAGGAACTGCAGAGGTGCAGAGGTGCGGAGCTATAGCGGTACGAATGGAAAAACCATGTTTACATTATATATAATACTAGCTGACCCGTACCAAGGTCTCTAGAAAGGAAAGGTTACCTCATAGTCATGTAAACAAACTCAAACCCCTCGACCCGTTCCCTGTCCAGTGACGTCATCTATAGTATAAAAACACCGCGCTACCATGAAAGATGTATGTTTCGTCGTACAAATCACCTCATTTTTTTAAAAATAGATGTATTAAACTATTTTTGGGGTTGCAGTTTTTTTAAATGATACTTAAGTTACACATTTCAACATTTGTAATTGTAAGAATATATCTTAACCTTTTCAAAAACATTATGTTTATGTCATTAATTTGCAATTTACAATAATAACAAAAGTATAATCATACAAATTTTAATTTATATTTTTACTGACTAAAATTTAAAATAAAAAGCATGGTAATACATTTTACTTCTAGTTTTGCTTTTGCATAATAATATTTGCAAGTTGCAACCGCACAAATGGAACCACCTTTAGGTTTATTAATTGATTTTCTATCCATTGTAGGCCTAAATAATATATTTCTTCTACCTACACTTCTAAAACACTTTATATACACTAATTTAACGCGTATAAACGTAAACGACAGAGCTTTGATAGCTTTGATCACTGTATAGGTATACTAACAACTACGTCACAGCCCCCACTCCACTTTTTTTGATATTTCCCGAATGAGGTAACCTTTCCTTTCTAGACACCTTGGACCCGTACGGCGTTGCCCGTGGTAGTTGGTATTTTCAGTCTTTTTAACGTAATTGTATTCTTTTTAAGTGTTCAGTCAGTCAGTGGTATTTGGCTTTTATATATATATATATAGATCTTAAATAATAGAAACACTATTGTCATAATAATAAAAGATCTGAAATCATGATTTTAGTAACTTTGATCCCCCCAAACCCCTCCTAAAATTTCGAAATTTTTCATACCCTTTCTTAGTGAGCACCTATGGCCCTAGAGGAAGCTACATACCAAATTTGATTCCAATCTGTTCGGTAATTTTGGAGAAATCGTGATTTAGTAATTTTTACCCCCCAAATCCCCCTAAAATTTCCCATTTTTTAAAACCCTTTTTTAGTGAACACTT
>JAGFPH010004801.1:41609-56769 GCA_018207615.1 Philaenus spumarius | reverse complement strand
TGAACTGTGACGGGATTGATATGACTAAACTGAGACTGAACTGTGACGTGACTGATATGACTGAACTGCGACGTGACTGATACGACTGAACTGTGACGTGACTGATATGACTGCTGAACTGAGACTGAACTGTGACGGGATTGATATGACTGAACTGAGATTTAACTGTGACGAGACTGATATGACTGAACTGAGACTGAACTGTGACGTGACTGATATGACTGAACTGCGACGGGACTGATATGACTGAACTGGGACGTGACTGATATGGCTGAACTGAAACTGAACTGTGACGTGACTGATATGACTGAACTGAGATTGAATTGTGACGTGACTGATATGACTGAAATGAGACTGAACTGTGACGGGACTGATAAGCGTGAAGCGATATTTTAGTCAGCAACGAGTTTGAGGTTAACTTTAACAGTTTATCGCATATTATTGGTATAGATTTAGGTACTGAATGATTGCTGACAAGTTTAGTATTCCAAAGATTCTGAAGATGGGGTCTACCCGAAACGCGTCAGGCGTAAAAAATGACAAAGCTAAGAAAGGCGGATAAGCAAGAAGACAAATTTTATAAAAACATATTTAAAAAATGCTATGAAACAGCAAAGACTGACTAACATTATTTCCATTGAACATCAAAGACAATCGTTGATTTCTTTTCATTGTATAATTAACACATTTGCAGCAAAGAAGCTTTGGAATAAAAGAATGTAATGGATTGAATATTACCTTTTTGCTTTAACGTTTCTTTTTCAGTTAACTTTAAAAAAGTGTACTGTATATGCATTTATTTTCATTATAAATAGGCTACTCTTTCCTTAGAACTATTGACTTATTCATTTATGGTACTTTTAAAATACAGTATTACGTCTTATGTGAATAAAATTACTATTTCATTAAAATAATACTTTTATTCTAAAACCTTGTTCGATTCAACCTCATATAACATTAGTCTTTTTGGAAAATCGGGTACCTTCGAGGGGGCTCCAACATTAAAGCTTGCCCCCCCCCCTCACAATAATTGTAGGTCATAACCTAAGTTCCTTCATACGGAATAGATATATCTTTTAATAAAAATATTAAGGGTTGTTAAGCAAATTTAACTCAAATACTTTTGTTGAAACACCTTGTCAAATGTGTCCAGTGTATTTGATGACAAATCACTTAAAAACACTATATGGCAGTATATCAGTATCAGAATGACTATCATACACTGATCTCAGGCGTACAGCCTGTATTTTGCTGGCAAGTTACAAAGAAAAAGTATACAATTATAAATTAAATTATAGGCCTACAGTGTGTCGCGAAAGACCTTTGAATTACTAGGTATTATGTCTATTAAATAATTGTTATTGATAGGTTGATATTTTTGCAAAAAATAAGCCATGTACTACCGTATAAAAGTTATTGAATTGTGTTAGGTTCAAGTGTTTCACTACCTTGAATTGTGTCGCCTGAAGATGAAAATTGTTTCGAAACGCGTTAGCATTTAAGAGGTGATTAAAAGACCACGACAAAAAAAGTGTTTGTATTATTTAAAACGCGGCAATTATTTACACTTTATCCCAGATAGAGTAAACACAACTTACATCTTGTAGGGCGTTGTTCAGTGGTGTTACATTTACATTTTTCGTCTGCATGCTGAGCCCTGCAACAAAGAAAATCACGTGATAAAACTAGGCCGATACAAATTACATTTTGTTTATAAAAATTATCAATTAGAATCAAAGCTGTTTTGAACGAATGTTTACAGTTATACTTATCGAAACGCCCACTAAACAATGGACCGGATTTCATCCATTCGATTTACTTTTACGGGTAACAAAAATATTGTTTCTAAAAAGTGACAGTGAACTATAATACAGAACACGTAAAAATAACAACGAATCGACAGTATAAAATTAATTTCCACAAGTACGGTATGTTACTACTAGCGCTTTCTGTGAGCAGTAGCTGTCACTACAAGAGTACCAAGCTGTTAAATCAAGTACAATTATTAAAGTTACAGTCGGTTACTAAATTTGACGATTCTTTGATGAAATAATTCGTTCATCAAACTTTAGCTTGTTGTAAACTTTATCAAAAATGTTTAAAAAATAAAAGAAAAGTACTAAAAAATTAATATAGTATGTATTTGTATGAAATCTCCTAACCTCAAAACAAGTGTTTTCATATATTCCTTTCCTTTTATATTATAATTCAATGGCGAAATTTACTAGGAGTTTTGAAACTTTGAAAACTCGTTATTAATTTTACAATACGAAAAACGTGAGTGTTTGAGGGACTTTCACAATAATACCTGCACAGATTTCCGCGATGCAACAAATAAATGACAAAATGACAGTAAACATTGAGGTATCCGTGTTAGGAAGTTGCTACAACAAATTATTGGGGGGGGGTCAAAATCTAAAATTTTAAAACAATTTTGACCATATTTCCCAACTTTTGTGTGTGTGTTCCAAACGCTTAGAAGGGGGCTCTGGGTTATGTTGTGTGAAATACATCCCATTAGAGAGGACCTTGATACTCACCCTCAAATTAAAACAAAAATGGATCTCTGTAAGTAGGGGGTTTTAACACTGCTGGTGTTATATATTGAGTACTTAAGAGTTTTTAATATTTTACAAGAATTTTAACATGGTCATCACATTGTTAAAAAATATTCCCAATATTTTCCCCGCCAATTTCATTTCCAAAATATTTGCCGCAAACTTAAAAATTTCTCCATTTTGGGAAAAACCCAATCTGGCAACACTGCTCTGGCGGCCTGGAGCAGTGCATGACATGCCCACAGTCAGTGTTGCCACAATAACAAGGGTTGAAACTAAATTTCCCAGAACATCGTTTGAAAGAAGACACTGTATTTTGTACAGAAATATTTGGATTTGCCCAATATTTTTCGATTGGAAATTATAACCTGCTTGTTATTTGTGAATGTTGGTAATTAACGACAAAAACTTTCGAAACCCAAACCCAAAGTTGGAGTTTTTAAGGGGTTTTGGGATATCAAAATTAAAACTTTTTAAAATTTCTCAACTTTTTGATTTTAAGATTATCTGAGGGCGTCGTTAGCCTTGCCCCCCCCCCCCATAGCGACGTCCATGATCCGTGTTATAAACTGCACACTAGAGTGTGAACATTGTGGCCAATAAACGAAGGTGGCAGTCTGTCCTTCTACAATTATAGGCCTAGATTTTCTACGAAATATATCCTCTTCTATATTAATATTACTAGCTGCCCCGACCCGGCTTTGCACGGATAGACAAATCAAAGTTAAATGTATATTAACAAAAAATATATTATATCAATAAATATATTACACTATGAATTTCTTATGGGGATTTTTAGTACGTTTGACCCCCTAAACCCCCTAAAATTTCGAACTTTTTGAAAACCTTTCTTGGCGAGCACCTATGGCCCTAGAGGAAGCTACATACCAAATTTCATTCTAATCCGTTCAGTAGTTTTAGAGAAATCGTGATTTAGTAACTTGACCCCCCTCCTACGATTTCGAATTTTTTGAAAAACTTTCTTAGAGACCACCTATGGCCCTAGAGGAAGCTACATAACAAATTTCGTTTCAATCCGTTTGGAGAAATCGTGATTTAGTAACTTTGACCCCCCAAACCCCCCAAGATTTCGAATTTTTTGAAAACCTTTCTTAATGAGCACCTATGGCCCTAGAGGAAGCTGCATAGCAAATTTCCTTTCAATCTGTTTAGTAGTTTTTGAGAAATAGTGATCAGTGAGTCAGTGGATTTAGATTTTATATATATAGATAAAGAGGTAAACATTTTTTGTTTTACGTATTTAGGGGGTAATCTCTTTAACTAATGAACCAATTGAAAAAACAGTTTACTAATAAAAAGCTCCACTATCCAGGAGTAACATATTCTATCACTCATTTTGATAAAAACATTTTTTATTTCAATACTTGTAGATTTAATCAGAAAAATTTCCTAGGTTGTGCCTAGACTGATGAACCAACACATATTTCTTGAATGTATTTACATTCATTACCATAGCGACCAATTGGATAATATAACAGATAAAACAACTGTTTGCTCTAAAATTTCCATTAACAGCTTATTTCAAACTTTGAAGCAATTGTTTGTATTTCTAACTTTTGGGTTTTTTTTTTTTTATTAAAGTGTAGACCTGAGCCTTGCTGGTTCTTTTCACCTTTATTATAACTGCTGTTATAAAAATGTACGAAATAATTTGATTAGAACATTTAACATTATTTACCAACCTAGCTTTGAGGTTATTATTAATTCTACACCTTTATTATAAATAAAACAAAACATGATTATGTGTATAGAAGGTTCCAACGGGGTTGGCGTGAGGAGCACGCAGGGATTTCCCCTAGTCTTCGAATAAAAGGAGCATTTTTTTTTACATGTGAAGATAAAATCGTATACAATAATTCTTAAAAACATTTATATGAATCACGAGTTACCACTTGAAATTCTTTTAATAATAGTTGAATGTACATCTAGTATTTTTCTCCGTTGTATCATTGTATTTGGATAACCTAATAGAACTCCGATCCAATGCAATATTTGAATCAACTGGAAATTCGACGATAGTGGCGCTATCTATTTTGGAAATGACGGAAGCGGTGTGAAACACCAACGCTACCAATGATTTCTCCCTAGCGCTACATCGCGGCGCGATCATGCACTATTTTCCCGACAACCTTTTTTTCGGCACACAGCCCCCCGTATGCATGCATAATATATTTTATTATTCATGATCTATGGTTGTATCCACGGACGGAACCATCATATTCTTTCGTTTATTCCTCTTTCTCTTTAGTACCGCCATGGTTGGATAAAGGCCATGTCAACATTACTCGATCCATTGTAGCAAATAGCAACTGAACTGCACGATAAACCCCAAAAACAAAACCCAAAAATATATCTAGTTAATGACCCAGCTAATCAAAGAAATTTGACAGGTGCATTAATTTTGTTTTGACACAACTCTGTCGAATAACTTGATCAAAGTTTGGCCAAATATTTGACAAAAAACTTCGTTTGCCTAATATGCCTCTTACTTTATTTATTAAGATTTCAACAAAATTATCCGCCATCTTGGATCCGCCATTTTGAATGAAACTTTGTGTTTTTAAATAGGAAGGTGGTCATGTGATACACCATTTCGATGTAGAATTTCAAGAAAAAGCCAACGGTGAAATTTGCACATTCATATCTTTAACCGTTTAAAAATGGCGGCCCAAAAACAAGGAAATCGTGTTTCCAATTTGTCTGTACTACATTCAAAATGGCGGATCCAAGATGGCGGATAAATATTTTGAAATCTTAATAAAATAGTATTTTTACACAGAGTAGGTACATCAATCACATCTACCTTAAAATTTTCTTTATATACGAAATATTAAACCGTCTCAAGACTCAATTGTCACCCTGTATATAAAGTTTGCAATTACACGAGTTCTGGGGACCAAGATCGGTGCTCATTCACTACTCCCAACCTTATATCTCGCCATAAGGGCCGCTGCAATAGCTCATGTTTAGTACGGAAATTCCTTAATAGTTTATGAAATTAAACTGGAAATATCGCACAAGAAACTCAGCGTAACGAATTTACGGTAGTTTTTCCGCCGTTCAATTAGACGATGGCCACGAGAAGTCGAAACAACCTGCGCAAATGGCCGAACAACACGAATGTTATGAGAACGCCCTTTCCGCGTCTCTGATAAAAAAACTCGAACGGTCCGGCGTTTACAAAAACCGAAGCAATTAGAAATACGATTTTAAAACGAAAGCGAATTTTGCGATAAAAACAACGTACGACTTTTTGGCCTTACAGTGGATAATTTGTGCCCGAGCCGGCAATTACTGTTGCAATGTCAGTGAATGTCTTCATTTTGCCGATGCTTATTTTTCAATTTTACCAACATTACAGGCCTTAATAATACATCGTCTCAGTAAGCGAGGGTATTGTTTAGTTGGCACCGGTTTGTGATTATCTTGTTTGCGGACGTCCTTTGGTAATGTATTTGACGCAGCTGTTGAAGGCCGCCATTTTTTCAAGTATTGAATTTGAGCCGATGATAACAATAATGTATGTTTTGTTGCCCAATTATACACAATTAATTATTAGGAGGCTTACGTAGAAACTTGCATGGAATTACAGTCCGACAGGTTGGCAACAATGGCAATGAATCTTTTTACAGGGTGGTTATAAAGTAACCCCCCCCCCTTACTTTTGTATTTGTTAAAACAAACAAATATCCTTTGGGGAACGATACTAACTTAACCCAAATTATCTTTTGAAGCAATCGGAAATTTTGAGTGTCCCCTAAAAATGGGGGATTTTGGGGGCAACTTAAAATTTTTAAATGGGAAGTATGGCCATGTGATACCTAATTTTAAAGGTCTATTTAGGACTAGGAAAATGACATAAAGAAAATAAAAATCGGACGACCTAAAACAAAATGGCGGCCCTGAACGTGTTGAAATAAATAGGCATAAAGTTGCTAATTTCTCGAAAAGGAAGAGTTTTTAGAAAACATTTCTGGAGACAAAACAAGTTTATTTCAAAGTGCTTGACCTAAAAAAACGTTTAGGTCGACTCCTACATCATAGAAAATTTTGTAAAAAATAAAATTTACGAAATCAATTTTTTTATCGTCGGCCGCTTCTTTTAGCGTTGAGCGTCAAGCTCACATGTGCGTCCTTAGCAGTGAACGTGTTAAACTGGCTTATCCATTCGAATTCAGAATGAGACATTCTGAAAAATTCCATTCGTCGCTGGTTTTTCTTCTTTTTCGTCCGACATAATGAAAAACCTAAAACGGAGATTTACAACTCGAATCACGTTACGGTATAAGGGCGAAAGATTTTAAAAACTTTCGGTGCTGAAATTTGATCAGTGATGAAATATTACCGAAATACCTGACTTTTTCGTTAGAAGAACAAAATGACGGCTTCTTGACATCGAACTTTTTCGGACAAGTTTATACTAATAATTTGTTTTAAAGCCAGTGACGTTTTAGGCGCTTCTAAAAAATTGAAATACTTTAGGCTCCTGTAAAATTTAAAAAATCAAATGAAATAAACTATAAGACAATATAAAATAATGCCATTCGTGGCAAATAATGATTGTTCAACCTATTTATAAAGGCTCTTTCACATTTATGTTTGCTGCAAGACTTAATAACAACACAATTTAAAGTATAGGCACAAATTTGTACCGATACTTTACAAATATAAAAGTAATATATTTTAAAATAATTTAAAACTAAGATTGTGCCAGATTGGAGAAAATACTACGTGACACAAAGACAGTGTCAATGCCATCTTGATAGTTGATAGAACTTAAAACAGAAACGTGGACTTGAGAAAAATAGGGAAACAAAACTGATGTACATAATTAATTATTGCAGACATTCCACGATTTCACTAGTCCAGAACTATTGCAACGCAAGATAATCGTGTTAAATATGTTATAGACTCATAAAATAGGATGTATTAGTGTCGGTTTTTTTTTGCCCGGTTATTGAATATTTATAGTTCAAATTAATGAAACTAGGCTATATTTGTCTATACTATAATATTATAATATAATAATATAAAGAGGTAAAATTTATTTGTTTGTTTGTAGCCTATGTATTTAGTAGGTAATCTCAGGAACTACTGAACTGATTGAAAAAATAGTTTTACTAATAAAAAGTTACACCATCTCTGAGTAACATAGGCTGGAATTAATTTTGATAAAAGCCTTTTTTATTTAAATATTTGTAAATTTAGTCTGAAGAAAATCTTAGGTTAGGCCTAGACTGATGAACCAACACATGTATCTACATTTATTTCCATAGCAACCGATTGAATAAAATAACAGATAAAACAGCTGATTTCAAACTCTGAAGCAATTATTGAAATTTCTAACTTTTAGGTTAGGTTTTTGTTAAAGTCTAGACCCGAGACTTGCTGGTTCTTTTAACGTTTATTATAACTGCTGTTATAAAATATAGGAAATAATTTGATTTGAACATTTAACATTAGGCCTATTTTTACAATCTTAGCTTTGGAGTTATTATTAATAATATTATAAAAGAGGTAAAACCTGTTTGTTTGTAGGGGGTAATTTATGGAACTACTGAACCGATTAAAAAAATAGTTGTAGTAATAAAAAAACTGCACTATCGTTGAGTAACATAGGGTAGAATTAATTTTGATTTAAGGGTTAAAACAACCCCTAAAACATTAAATATTAATTGTTTTACTTTCCTTAATTAAAGCTAGAGAGCTGAAATTTGTACATTTACTTCTTACAAGATACATTGAAAAAGTAAACTAGATTTTCATTTTGTCGCATGCTGCTAAGGGGTGAAAATGTGATAACAACCCCTAAAACAATAAAAATGAATTGTTATATTTTCCTTAAGGTTAGCGAGCTGAAAATTTGTACATTTATTTCTTACAACATACTTAAAAAAAGTATCATAGATTGACATTTTGTAGCGAATTGCTAATTGGTGAAAATGTAGTAAAAATGTTGATTGTTATACTTTCCTTAAAGCTGGAGAATAACCCTTAATAAATTAAGGAATTTAAAAATAAGAAACCACTATGTTACATCCTACTGAAAATAAATAAGACATATTCGAATTTAATAGTAGGGTCTATTTATATAAAATAACAAGTTTGCATTTGCTTCGACGCGAGTCACCGCAGGGGTCGGCGTGCGAAGCGAGCAGGGAGCACAGCCCTCTAGCCTAAAATAGAGAATAATGAGAATGAGTGGATAATTTCAAAACATAATAAGCATTTTAAGTTACATGATTACAAAACACCTGTAATGGCATAAGAAAATAAACGGTACCAGAAACTGGCACATACTTTCTCACAAACATATTTAAATTATTATCACGCACATGTGAGCTTGACACTGAACACTATGAGAAGCGGCCGACGCACAGTGCATTGCACGCCAACCCCCATATTGGAAGTATTTTCAATACACAGTGCATTGCGTGCTTCGCACCCCAGCCCCCGTATTGGTATTATTTTCAATACACGGTGCATTGCGTGCTTCGCACGCCAACCCCTGTAATGGTGGTATTTTCAGTACATAGTACATTGCGTGTTTCGGACGCCAATCCCCGTATTAAGAGTATTTTCAATACACAATATATTGCGTGCTTCGCACGCCAATACCGGTATTGGAAGTATTTTCAATACACAATACATTGCGTGCTTCGCACGCCAACCCCCGTATTGGTAGTATTTTCAATACACAGTGCATTGCGTGCTTCGCACGCCAACCCCCGTGTGTACCCCCAACTGTGACTTAATAATTGTATTAAAGTAGGAGAAGGGTTAGTACATTAATAACTAATAAATATTATTTTTATTACCTAAAGAGAAAACTATTCGATCGATATCGAATAAATTTGCACCAAACATGTCAATTAGGCCTGCATAGATGCACGGAAAAAGGCTTTGAACATTTTTGAAAAACAGCTTCTTTTTTGGTAAAAAACCCCCCAAAAATCAGTTATTATTATTATTAGCTAAACGAGAAATTTTTGAAAGGTGCGGTTTTTTGCGAATGGTAGGGTACATTAAGGGCTACAAATAAGTTAAATTGTATCCAAATCGTTAGAGCCGTTTTATTGAGAAAAAAAATAATAACTGATTTTTAGGGTTTTTTTGGCCCAAAAGGAGAATGTTTTTCAACAATTTTCAAAACCTTTTTTCGTGCATCGATACAGGCCTAATTGACATGTTTGGTGTCAATTTGTTCGAAATCGATCGAATAGTTTTCTCTCTAGCTTTGTGTACAGACAGACAGACATTTTATAAAAAAACGGATATATCCACAAAAATCTCAACATCGATTTTTTTACGATCACTAAACCATCCCCCGTATTGGTAGAATTTCCAATACACAGTGCATTGCGTGCTTCGCACGCCTACCCCCATATTAGTAGTATTTTCAGTACACAGTGCATTGCGTGCTTCGCACGCCTACCGGGCGTATTGGGGAGTATTATCAATACACTATTCATTGCATGCCAACCCCCGTATGTAACCCCAACTGTGACCATAATTGTATTGAATTAGGAGTGGGGGTAGTACATTAAAGTAGAAGAGTAACTAATAAATATTATTTTTATACCCTAAAGAGAAAACTATTCCATTGATTTCGAACAAATTTGAACCAAATATGTCAATTAAGCCTGTATAGATGCACGAAAAAAGGTTTTGAAAAACAACCTCCTTTTATGCTAAAAAACCACCAAAAAATCAGTTATTATTATTATTATTAGCTAAACTAGAATGTTTAAACAGATATGTTTTTTTTTTTTTTTTGCATATGGTAGGGTACATTAAGGGTTACAAATAAGCAAATTTTTATCATAATCATAAAAGCCGTTTTTTTTTTATAAAAAAAATAATAACCGATTTTTTGGGGTTTTTTTGGCCAAAAAAGAAGGTTGTTTTTGACAAAATTTCAAAACCTTTTTTCTTGCATCTATACAGGCCTAATTGACATGTTTGGTGCAAATTTGTTCGAAATCGATCGAATAGTTTTCTCTCTAGCTTTGTGTACATACATACAGACATTTTGTAAAAAACACTTTTTTGGACTCAGGGGGTCCCAAAACGGATATATCCACAAAAATCTCAACATCGATTTTTTTGCGATCACTATACTTTTTTATACTATAGTATAGTGAGAAAGTAATGAATACTAATAACAAACATAAACATATTATTTTAATCAAATGTTCGGATTCCTTCTACTTTGTATATCTGTGAAGAAATAAAACATTTAAAACTTATAATTTCAGCGCAGTTTATTTTGATGAATCATGTAGTATACACAGAGCTAATTGAACTTTTATGGTAACGTGATCCTTCGATTCGGAAAGAGTATTAATACCGCGTCAGAAGCAGCCTCGTTACTCTTTGCCAATATCCGGTTGCGAGCTTGAGTTCCCCAGCGAAATTGTTTTAACAATTAGCTCGATACACGGGACATAGCGAGCACACCGGATACACTAACTGTGGGAGAATAACCGGGCCTGCGCAAAGCTTCCGACAGCAACACCGGCTTTCGTTTCTATCCACTTGCGGCCGATTGAAGTCTCCAGGTTTGTTAGCATACTTTCAACTGTAGTGATTTATTGATTATTATCACGTTTAAAATTTTACTAGTGACACTTAGGCAAAGTCAAAACTATCGGTAGAGCATAACAGGAAACAGCGTCCAACAAAAAATGGGTAGGCCTATATTGTGAAATTCTGCTTCCTTTAGAGAACTTGTATGTAAAGTTTTATGCATATCTGGCCATATTTTCCTTGGCAAAAAACAATAAAACTGAAGTGGTGTATTTCTGGATTTTTCATATTCTTGAACAAAACATATTATTTTCTTATAAATTATACAAGAAATCTATATATATAAAAGCAAAATACCACTCACTCACTCATCACGATTTCTCAAAAACTACCGAACGGATTGAAATGAAATTTGGTATGTAGCTTCCTCTAGGGCCATAGGTGCTCACTAAGAAAGGGTATGAAAAATTTCGAAATTTTAGGAGGGGTTTGGGGGGATCAAAGTTACTAAAATCATAATTTCAGGTCTTTTATTATTATGACAATAATAGTGCTTTTATTATTTAAGATCTATATATATAAAAGCCAAATACCACTCACTGACTGAACACTTAAAAAGAATACAATTACGTTAAAAAGACTGAAAATACCAACCACCACCGGCAACGCCGTACGAGTCAGCTAGTGTATTTATATAAAATTATTAGACACACATATTCCAAACATTGATAGTATGTTCACTTTTTGTAGGCTATACTTATACCACAATCATAAGTTTGGGAAAAATATTGGAATATCCGAGATTGCTTTATGTACGATGTAGTTTTGACTAAAGTTTAAGGTTATGTTTTAGTGAAAATGTGCTATTCATGTTTTTGTAGTGAATAAAAAGTTACTAATAGTGTAAGTTGTAAAATTGTTTTTATTGGATATTATTTCAAGTAAATATTAAATACCCAACAGCATGTAAAATATCTCCAGGCAGAAGTACTTCAAAACATTCATCCATAAAAGATTCAAAAAAGGTTGCTCACAAAGAAAGAAAGGGCACCACAGAAGTACAAAAAACTACAGGAAGTTACTCAAAAGCTATACAGAAGAGCAAGAGACGAAAGCAAAAGAAGGGGTTACATATGGAGCAGGAGAGTTTTAGTGGGGAAAAAATACTTCTGGATGTTCACAGATTTTGAACGCAATTTCCCGAAAATCAAGGCTTTTAAAACATTTTGTTGAATAAAATCTAAAGTTTTTGAACTAGCCTAATGAAATTTTTACCACACCACCCTTACACCATGTACTACTTGAATGGTATAGTCAACCTTATATACCATCAAATACTATTAGTTTTTATAATCTTGTTAAATAAATTTCGTTAAATTTGAAAAGTTTTACTAAAATTTGCCTAAAATTGTTTTTTGTTAAGTTACAATGGTTTTTATACCATTAAAAATATAGTATATTATAAGGAACAAGAAAATATTTCATTTTTTTTTTAACTTATAGAACAAAAAAGTTATTTAAACTTTTAATAATACCAGCCCCCACCCAAAATATACATTAATATAGAGACTTAGGTAAAAAAAATATTTTTTTTGTTATATTCCAACTATATGGTGTTTAAGGAATTATCAGAGAAAAAGTTGAAAAATTACCACAGATATGAAAATCAGGTTTAATGGAGGCGGGTCCCCTTAACTAATCGATCATGCAAATTAATTATGGCCTACTCGGCTTTAGTTACCATTTGTTTAATACTTTCAAGTCATTTGATAGAAAAACGGTCTACAAATTGTATGGGAGTTTTTTCTAAAAATGTGCTGTTTTTTTACTTACTCTCATTTAAGACTTTTAAACGACCGCCATTTTGAAACGATTTATTGGGTTACGGTGGTTGTTTTACATTAACTAGGTCATGACTGGCCGCGTCAGGTATGATATCAATTGGTCAAACCGTTCCATAGATGTACATTATTTAGTAAAAAAAACATGGCCTCTTCACGGTTGTTGGAACTTTTTTACTGTAAATGAAGCAAACTGAAAATTATTAAATTTTCTACAATATGAATAAACTCATTATCATTTTTTACATCAGGTATTTACAAAGCTACACTTTTTATAATATAAATTAGTAAAAAAAATAATGAAAATAGAGACAGACTACAACTTATTGGAAGTGTATAATCATCATTAATAGAAATGCCACGGAGAAATAGCCTACATACTAGTTTAGAAGGAGTTAAGAGTTAAGGGTCTGCTCCAGTAAACGAGAAAGCAACCGGAAACGCAACCGCTTCTCACTGTATCCCTATCTAAACAGTGCAATTTCTTGCAGCTGAACGCTTTGACATTGCCTCATTTCAAACCATTTTATAAGTCTATCTTTTGTAATTAATTGAGTGTTGAAAAAAAAAACTGAATATTCTTTATAAAATTTCGGATCCGGCTTGCAAATTATTTTTCATTATTAATTTTTTATTGTGTTAAAAAAATTCAAACTTTGTACTTCCAAAATGTCAATTACATAACAAATCAGAAGCATTTAAAAGAAATGTAAATTGCAAAACGGATGCGTATTGTGACTGTGTTTAAAATGAGACCTTGCAAACAATTTTATGATAAAAAATAAACGAAATAAATGGTTTGAAATTTAACATTGCTCTTATGGGATAAAAATCCAAGATGGCCACCACTACAGCAAACCCTTAACAACCAATTATTGTATCAACACCGACAGGTTAGTCTAGAGTAGAGCTGTGTATTTTAAATAGAAAAATAACATTTCTTTATAAGACCTCATCCGGCCTTCGTAGCCTCGCATCATCAGGATCATAATACGCTCTTGTTCACTTAAAAGTCTTCATTTCAACGTACAGTATCACAAAAACACGTCTTAACTTTGTTGATTCCAACCAGAAACAAAACTGGACTTCCTCAAAACTGATAAGATAAGGGAGGCTTACCCCACAGCAGGTTATAACTGTAAAACAGGTTAGAGTTCGTAGAGTTCGTAAGAAAGGTGGTTGTCTCTTGGGGTTATTTACCACCTGAACGTGGATGTTAATGTTTTGCCTCAACGAAGTTTTACTTAATTTCAATACGCTGCCATTTTGTACTGGGTTGAGATAGAAAGCTCTAGTTTCCACTGTTCTTCTTCTTTAATCAAGGACCTTTAAAATTAAGTGTCACTTAATGGGTCTTTTAAACATTTAAACATTTTGAGCTGTCCTACAAAAATTCCATTTTGGAGAAATTGGCAAAGTTGTGATAGTGACTAAAAGTTCACTTTTATCTCCTAGAAATGTGTCCTGAGTTTCATTTTTCTATCTTTATCCATTTAAAATTCAACAGGGTGTAGGCTATACGTATTTTTGGCTCAAACTGTATACCATGCAGTAATTACACATAGGCCTACATGTAATCTCATGTACCAGTACAGTTGATGTTTTCCATTTTGTTTCTAAATATCAAATTGTAGCCTAGGGGTTAATAAATTAAATTACAGAAAGACATATACCTATTAAATGTAATGCAGAATATTTTTTATATAAAAATCTCAAGAAATAAAAAAAATATGAAATGTGTACCTTAACAGATAAGATTTGCAAGACGTACGGACCCTGCAGTAAATGTCAGTAAAGTATGAAGACATCGTTCTTATCCGCTCATTAAAGTCACTAAGATTAATATGCTTTCACTACGTATAGCGTTAAAGTCTCCAGTACCCAACTGAAGATTACTCTTTTCAACGTGAAAACGCATTCCTCCGTCGAGCTTCGCAGATGTACTGATTACCAAGCGTCGTAAATATCACCGGAGGTGCGTGGCTACTTGATATTCGCACTGGCCGACCCTCGCTTCCGGTCAGACCGCCGGCGTGTTCGCAAGGCCGTGGGGTTCAGACGGATCTTTCCTTTTTTTCCCTACGTATCGTCGCCCGGTACCGTGTTCTCGACAAATTTCGTTTATTTAAATTCAGAACATGTTTATGATTTATGCGCCGGAATGTTTCGAGTTTCCTGTCACGAGCGTAAAATGGCGGCTCCTTGTTTATT
>JAGFPH010004801.1:24211-36597 GCA_018207615.1 Philaenus spumarius | reverse complement strand
TCCTCATTTTGTAATTGCTTGTGTTGAAATAGTTTGCTTGGTAACACCTCTGAAATTGACATTGTGCTTCCTCATTTCGTATATTGTTTTAAAATAGTTTACTCGGTAATTACCTATGAAATGGACATTGTGCTTCCTCATTTCGTAAGTTCTGTTTAAATAGTTTACTAGGAAACGCCTCTGAAATGGACATTCTGTTTCCTCATTTTGTAATTGCTTGTGTTAAAATAGTTTGCTAGGTAACACCTCTGAAATGGATAATGTATTGTGCTTCCCCATTTCGTATATTGTTATAAAATAGTTTACTCTGTAAATACCTCTGAAATCAACATTGTGTTTCCTCATTTCGTAAGTTCTGTTAAAATGGTTTACTATGTAACACCTCTGAAATGGATATTCTGTTTCCTCATTTTATAATTGCTTGTGTTGAAATAGTTTGCTTGGTAACACCTCTGAAATGGACATTATGCTTCCCCATTGCGTATATTGTTATAAAATAGTTTACTCTGTAAAACCTTTGAAATGGACATTGTGCTTCCTCATTCCGTATGTTGTTTTAAAATAGTTTAGTCGGTAGTACCTCTGAAATGGACATTGTGCTTCCTCATTTCGTAAGTTGTGTTAAAATAGTTTACCCTGTAAAACCTTTAAAACGGACATTGTGCTTCCTCATTTCGTAAGTTGTGTTAAAATAGTTTACTTGGTAACGCCTCTGAAATGGACATTGTGCTTCCTCATTTCATAAATTGTGTTTTTATTCAATATTTTCTATACTTTTGAAGCGCAAATCAGAATATCGCCATCGGAGTTTACACATCTCCCGTGTGGTCTTAAGCACAAACGGATTTAAAAAAAAATGATTACCGAGCTCCGCAACCAATGGTGCACAATGTGTTTCTTGCTTCAATTCGACCAATGGTACAGTTCCGTTACTCGTCATTAAGACTAATCCTTGTTCCGCACTATTAGGTTCGCTCTTACAAGCGGAGCAATAAATTCACTAATCTATCTCTCCTTGTTTTTACTTTCTGTTCTTTTTGCCTTGTTTGCAGTTCGAGATAATATCATCAGGGCAAAACAACTTAATGACGGGCAATTAATTATTTATAATAAGAAAACTATGTCCGACTGTCCGCCACTTAGACCTTGTGTAGTGAAGTGTTCAGCGGTGGACTAAGTTTTTATCGGACTTACGAACTTGATGGTATACAGGGCGTTTCCAAACTCCGTGCACAAACTTGATGATATTGTTTTTTGGAGCAAAAGAAACGTAAAACGTTATACAGGGTGATTCAAACGATGCGGCAATCTCTCGAAAGCTCATTCTATAGCTAAAAATAAGAAGAAAGGTTCATATATAAACATAGGCCCGAAAACGCTTCTTTTTCCAGATATCCGCCATTTTGTTTTTTGTACAAAATAATTCATATCTAGAGCAATTTTTGACTGATTGGGTTCAAACTTAGCAAGAAATTTAACCAAACAATGATAATATCTCAAGAAAAATAAACGATTAAATACAATCATGCGTTTAAAAATGGCGGTTGTTTGAAAATTTCAAACCTAAATTACTCAAAAAGCGTACATTTTAACAAAAAATGTCAAGACACCCAAAATAATTCGTATCTAGAGAAATGTTTGACTGATTGAGTTCACACTTGGGACGAAGTTTAACCTAACAATGATAATATCTCAAGAAAAATAAACGGTTAAATACAATCATGCGTTTAAAAATGGCGGTTTGTTGAAAATTTCAAACCTAAATTACTCAAAAAGCGTACATTTTAACAAAAAATGTCAAGACACCCAAATGAATTCGTATCTAGAAAAATATTTGACTGATTGAGTTCACACTTGGGACGAAGTTTAACCTAACAATGATAATATCTCAAGAAAAATAAACGGTTAAATACAATCGTGCGTTTAAAAATTGCGGCTGTTTGAACATTTCAACCCTAAATTACTCAAAAAGCGTACATTTTAACAAAAAATGTCAAGACACACAAAATAATTCGTATCTAGAAAAATGTTTGACTGATTGAGTCCAAACTTGGCTTGAAGTTTAACCTATCAAGGATATATCTCAAGAAAAATAAACGGTTAAATACAATCATGCGTTAAAAAATGGCGGCTGTTTGAAAATTGCAAACCTAAATTACTCAAAAAGCGTACATTTTAACAAAAAATGTCAAGACACACAAAATAATTCATATCTAGAAAACTTTTTGACTGATTGAGTTCAAACTTGGCATGAAGTTTAACCTAACAATGATAATATCTCAAGAAAAATAAACGGTTAAATACAATCATGCGTTTAAAAATGGCGGTTGTTTGAAAATTTCAAACCTAAATTACTCAAAAAGCGTACATTTTAACAAAAAATGTCAAGACACCCAAAATAATTCGTATCTAGAGAAATGTTTGACTGATTGAGTTCAAACTTGGCACGAAGTTTAACCTAACAATGATATATATCAAGAAATTTAAGCGATTAAATACAATCATGCGTTTAAAAATGGCGGTTGTTTGAAAATTTCAAACCTGAATTACTCAAAAAGCGTACATTTTAACAAAAAATTTTCAAGACGCCCAAAATAATTCGTATCTAGAAAAATGTTTGACTGATTGAGTTCAAACTTGGCACGAAGTTTAACCTAACAATGATAATATCTCAAGAAAAATAAACGGTTAAATACAATCATGCGTTTAAAAATGGAGGCTGTTTGAAAATTTAAAACCTGATTTACTCAAAAAGCGTACATTTTAACAAAAAATGTCAAGACGCACAAAATAATTCGTATCTAGAAAACTTTTTGACTGATTGAGTTCAAACTTGGCACGAAGTTTAACCTATCAAGGATATATCTCAAGAAAAATAAACGGTTAAATACAATCATGCGTTTAAAAATGGCGGTTGTTTGAAAATTTCAAACCTAAATTACTCAAAAAGCGTACATTTTAACAAAAAATGTCAAGACACCCAAAATAATTCGTATCTAGAGAAATGTTTGACTGATTGAGTTCAAACTTGGCACGAAGTTTAACCTAACAATGACATATCTCAAGAAAAATAAACGGTTAAATCCAGTCATGCGTTTCAAAATGGCGGCTGTTTGAAAATTCCAAACCTAAATTCTACTCAAAAACAGTACATTTTAACAAATGAATTCAAGACATCTTATGTTTAACCCTTTTGATTCACTATCGGATAGTGCAACTGTCAAAACAATCGGATGAAGGATAATAGTTAAGTTAAGTTAATGTATCATATGTGCATACAATATTGTTGTGTTTACTGTGTTGGTCTAGGATGCAGGGTTGAACAAACCAATTATCACGCTTATCTTAATTATTATCCTTCATCCGACTGTTTTGACAGTTACACCATCCGTTAGGGAATCAAAAGGGCTACAAAAAGGTGCCGACAAAAAGGGGTAAATACGGTTTGACAATATTAAACAGCCGCCATTTTGAAACGCACGACTGGATATAATCGCTTTGTTCTTTAGATCATAGTTAGGTTAAACTCCACGCCAAATTTGAACTCATTCGGTCAAACCGTTCTCTAGATATGAATTATTTTGAACAAAAATAAAATGGCCGATATCCGGATAACTAAGTGTACCCTTCATCCGATTGTTTCGACAGTGACACCATCCGATGGAGAATCAAAAGGGCTACAATAAAGGTGTCCTGACATTTTTTGTTAAAATGAACGGTTTTCGAGTAATTTGGGTTTGAAATTTTCAAACCGCCGCCATTTTGAAACGCATGATTGGATTTAATCTCTTATTTTTCTTGAGATATATCATTGTCAGGTTAAACTTCATGCCAAGTTTAAGCTCATTCGGTCAAACCCTTCTCTAGATATGAATTATTTTGTTTAAAAAAACAAAATGGCGGATATCTGGAAAACGAAGCGTTTTCAGGCCTATGTTTATATGAACCTTTTTCCTTATTTTTAGCTATAGAATGAGCTACCGAGACATTGCCATTTAGTTCTGAAACATCCTGTATATTTGTAATGTATAATATTTTTAAAGCATTCTGTTTAATGGTGTAATTTATTGTATTGTATTTACTGAGTAAATTACCAGCCATGAAAGTGGAGTTGGGTTGTTTCTCTGCTTTATATTGCTGTGTTATGGATGGTATTTTGGATTTTCTCTTTATTTTGACCCATAGAACCATTTTCCGAAGTTTGGCACTTTACTTATGGGACAAGGCCGTAGCCAGAAAACTTTTCGGGGGTGGGGGGGGAGGTCAGGTCAGAACCGGGGATTTTAATTTAAACCCTTTTAACACGTTTACTGCTAAGGATGACTTTAACTTGACGCACAGTGCATTGCACGCCAACCCCGTATTGGGAGTATTTTCAATACAGAATGCATTGCGTGCTTCGCACGCCAACCCCCGTATTGGGAGTATTTTAATACACAATGCATTGAGTGCTTCGCACGCCAATTTTAAACCTATGTGCTATGGACGCACATGTGCGTCCGTTTTAAAATATTAGTGATTATTACGTGGAAAGGTTCAAAAACAAAATAATTTCTACTCATTTAGGCTATAGATGTAAATAAACGGTATCAGGAAACCGACACATACTTTCTCCCTCATTATATGGAGGTTTTTAATATGGAAAAACAGAAAACGTTTACAGGGATAATTTTTACATGGATGCGGGTGGTGCCATTTTATTTTTGACGAATTTACTTATAACATACTCTACCTTTTCATCAGTAAAATAATAATTCAAAATACCAATTTTTTATTTTATTTTTAAGAGTAATTTTCCCATAACAATCCATAAAATAACGGAAAACCCAACTATTCTCAAAAACGGCTCGAATGATTTTGATTAAAATTTTATGGTTTATAGTAGGCCTACTTTACGTCCCTAATAAACTATAAAGTTTTAATCAAAATCGTTACAGCCGTTTTTGAGAAAAGTCGATTTTTCCGTTATTTTAAGGGTTTCATGGGAAAATTAACCTTAAAAATAAAAAATTCACAAAAATGAAAAAACGCCTGGAGATACCGTGGATTAGTACCTCCATACCAAATTCCATCGAAATTGGACGACTGGTTTAGGCTCTAGGTCTGATAACATACACACACACACAGATACACACACGCACAGACACACCCACAAACATCACTCCGAAAACCACTTTTTTAGGTTCAGGGGGACCCAAAACGGATATTTCCACAAAAAACTCAAACTCGAAAATTTTGACGAATACAATACTTTCTCCATATAGGCCTACTAGTGTGTAGGGGGAGAAAGTAAAAATAAAATGTCAGCTCCTAGCGTAGGAAATACGAAATTTGCGTAGCAGTGAACGTGTTAAGGGTGAGGTAAACATCCACTATGTCGTTTGAAGTCTGATTCACTTTAGGAAGCGGTGTGGGAATTTTTTTTTTTTTCCACTTACGCCCTTTACCCACACCCCCGTCCCATCGTGGCAGAGCGAGGCGAAGTGATATTCACGCCGATATCCATAGTAGAGCGTTCCGCCAACAGGGCTGCCCCTAACCCTCCACCAGTGTTGACACAATGTTTGATTACGTGATTGAGTTCCATAACGCACTGCGACCAACTCTTCCCGGCCGACATCGGGATATACTTGTATACAAGCTGGTTAATTGGGAGATATGAACGCTCGAGTAGAAGAGGACGCGTCACGGCAAACCGGATTGTGGCTAACAAGCCTTCTGCAATCGTCTTTCAATTAGAATAGTTTCCTCCATTGCGCTGCCGTCCGGATGTTTAATTGCGAGTCAACTACGACGATATTCCAGTCGCGCGGGCAATTAAACAAACTATTTCTAGTTGAGAAATATATAACAGGTACTGCTTTATTAATACCGACAACCGTAAAAGGTATATTTTCTGTTGGAATTATCGAGTGAAATTGTTTTTACGACCGGGTAAACGCGATAAAATACCGCATCCTATAATTAATTATTATGTTCTTTTAATTTAAGTGTTGCTTGTAATATCATTTAGGTCACTTTTTAACCACGGATTATTACCGCATCTTTTAAGTTTCAGTCGTAATGCATTGTATCTGTGCTATTCAATAGTAGGAAATGTCTTCTCATGTAGCCTCTTTGTAGTGCATTTCTTCTTCGTGTAAAATAAAATAATTCGACCACGCAGCTGAACCGCTGACGTGAGTCGAGCAAATTTCCAAAATTAAGTTTACAGTCCTATGTTTTAGGGTTTCGACCAACAATTTGGGAAATAGGTCTATTCACGACGGTGCTGAATAGCTGCGAAATGGTTCGCACGCCATTCCGCATATTGGGAGTATCTTCAATACACAATGCATTGCGTGCTTCGCACGCCTTTCCGCATATTAGGAGTATCTTCAATACACAATGCATTGCGTGCTTCGCACGTCAACCCCCGTATTGGGAGTGTCTTCAATACACAAAGCATTGCGTGCTTCTCACGCCAACCCCCGTATTGGGAGTGTCTTCAATACACAAAGCATTGCGTGCTTCTCACGCCAACCCCCGTATTGGGAGTATCTCCAATACATAATGCATAGCGGGCTTCGCACGATAACCCCCACAGTAGAATCCACCACATGGCTTTGAACCGGGTACTTCTATGGTATTGTACGTTTTGATCGATTTTAAGGGAACCAAGCGAGATATAAGGTCGCGTAAAAAAATAAAATGCTCAGAATAACACCCTATATTTCATATATCTGTAGAAAAAAACTCAAAAACAAATTCATTCTCGTAGGAAAAATCTCGAAAAATAGTTACTTCCGGTCGAAAAACGTGCTTCCGATTGTTGGATTTTTTTGGCTGACGAACTCCTCCGAGCGACGTAGACAACCAACATGTGTACCAAATTTGAACCAAATCTGACTTAAATGCGGCCGCTAGAGTGCGAACACATATATGATTTTTAATGACACCCCAAAACGTACTCTGGGGACCATGATCGGTGCTCATTTGCTACTCCCGACTTTGGGTCTTACCATAAGGGCCACTGCAATAGCTCATTTTTCCTATGGAAATTCGCTAAAAAGCGGCCTTCTGGCTTTGTTTATTTTATTTTATTTTTTTTATTTTATCAGCAAAGGAGTAAATATTTGCCATATTTTTATTAAACTAAAAATACAATGTTACTTTAGAATTCGAGGAGTATTAGGTTAGGTTAGGCAATGAAATGTATGCAAAATTTGCGACATTAATTGATTTGATTTGTAATGTTAAACAAAATCATTGTAGTAATATACAGACTGTCCCAAAAGTCCCGGACCGGTTTAATAACTCCTAAACGAAACTAGCTACAGTAATAATATTTCAGACATGACTCCTGGCTACAAAAAACTATTTTTTGAGTTGTTAGTCACTATTGCCCCTGCCCCCAAAAACCAAATTTGGGGGGGTTGCGCCAAATTTTTAAATGTAAACCCCTATCGAGTGACCCATCATTTTAAAGGTCTCATTGAGTTAAACACAACAGCGCAAATCTGAGGTCGATATCTTGCTCCTGTCCAAAATGGCTGACCTTTTAGTGTTTCTTATGGTCATGTAATTTAAAATTGAACATTTTGTATCGTATACAAAGTAAACACGCAGCTCAGCAAATACCGGGGGAAATGATACAGAATGTAGTACAGCATCACTATTACAGACTAGCACACTGCGTGACTGTGGAAGGAAAGCAGTTCGAATACTTACTCTAAACCCTGGATATCATCTTTGGTAAGCAACTTTGTTTTTGAGTGTAAAGTTAAACATTTTGTTATTATTATCAAGTATGACAAATTTGTTTTTATACTTTAAACTATTTTGTGCGTGTGTTTACTTTGTTTTAAAATAATAAAAATGTTTAATACAACCAATGGGGGTCAATTTTAAATTACATGACCATAAGAAACACTAAAAGGTCAGCCATTTTGGTCAGGAGCAAGATATCGACCTCGGGTTTGCGCTGTTGTGATTAACTCAATGAGACCTTTAAAATGATGGGTCACTCGATAGGGGTTTACATTTAAAAATTTGGGGCAACCCCCCCAAATTTGGTTTTTGGGGGCAGGGGCAATAGTGACTAACAACTCAAAAAATAGTTTTTTGTAGCCAGGCGTCATGTCTGAAATATTATTACTGTAGCTAGTTTCATTTAGGAGTTATTAAACCGGTCCGGGACTTTTGGGACAGTCTGTATAAGTGGCTATACATAGTCATTCAAGATTAAGGGTCTTCTATACCTTGCGTAAAACAGCAAAAATATGCACTTCGTACTAACGTGTTTCGGACGCCGTTTTTCAACCTAAAAAATTGTGAAACATCTTAAATTGTTCTTAAAGGCTGTGTGCTTTTGTCTTATATTTCATAATTGAAAGAAATCGACGGCAACTATTTTTAATCAACAGTTTAACTGAATAAAAATCTATTATTTTTAACGCATTTTTTGGGAGTTTTAAGCAATAATTTCCATTTTTTAAGCTAACACGTAAAAATATAAAGCCTTCTTTACAACTTAAAGTACTTTCCCAGATTATTAAATTACAAATAAAATCAGAAACACGTTATTACGAATGCATGTTTCAACGACTTTGCGGCTTCAGTCAGACCTTTTGTATTAAAATCATACTGTACACTCGGGAGTTTTCTTCAATTTATAGAAGAGCCTTAACTGCTAGCATCTCAAAAGTACGAGATAAAATTACATAAAAAGTACATAAATTCATTATGTTACTTTAGAATTCGAGGTGTGTCACGCCATTATTCACGCCATTACCACGGTTCGTTGCTTTTGTGAATTCCAATTCGGCTGTCAAAACTGTCAGATTATGCCAGGTAGCCCGCTCGGCGCTGTGGAGACGGATTCATAATGGAGGGGTGGTCGTAAACCCTTCAGGTCAGTTTGGGCCGCCTCAGTTAGATTGGCACGACCTATAGTAAACACACAGCCTACACGAAACACAAGAAAAGAACGGATTACGTTAATATACAACATAACCTAGAATCCTTTCTCTCGTTAACATACCGGTCGCGGCTTAAAAGTGACCCTCGGGCGAAACAAAAGTACTTTCACAGCTATTAATTCTGCCGAATACAACAATGGACGTTTCCATAGCATCCAGCGTCATCGCTGGTAACGGTCGCGGATGCGATTCAATCCTAACGGTCATTAAGACACAAACAGCTGGTTAATGCAGAAACGACATAACCTCAAAGCTGGTCACTTAAACCATAAACTACGGACACCCTAATAGGCTCGAGTGGACTGTGGTACGAGCTGACTTTCTAAATTTAAGTACGCCTAAGTGTATTTAATTAGATTACGTAAACACGAATACGTTTAGCGTAGGCCGTGGGGGCAGTTGCGCCCATACCTATGGGCAGAGGGGGGCCACGGTCCCCCCCCTAGCTCCCAGGGAAAGGATAATATGTAGGCTACATTATTAATTATAGTCATGTATTTTTCTTTAAAGAGATTAGCACTAAAATATGTTTTAAATGTAATGTGCCGTTTTATTTTACAAATACGGGTGAAGTGGGGTAATTGGGATCACGGGGCTATTGGAATCATGACCTATAATTAGCTTAATTTGAAAGATAAAAATATAAAAAACAGTACACTTTAAAATTTGGATATTTTTGTTTCATTTCCTATAATTATTTGTTTAAAAAAAAAAAATTATTTATATATTTTTTTATTTTTCAAAAATTTTGTTACATTTATACTTTTCGAGTAAATTTATACTCGGTTTTTCTTTTTATTGCAGATTGGCTTCCAGTGGCAACAAACTTATAAAAACTTCTAAACTGAGATATTTCAGTGTGTAGAATTGGCTGCTTATCTTCAAAATTGATTACAATACACCATAAAAAATTTACAGTCATGATTCCAATTGCCCCAGTAAATCAACAGTATGGGGGAATTGGAATCATGGGAACTGGGGTAATTGGGATCGTCTGATCCCATTTACCCCATCATACCAAATTTATTTTTTTCAGGTAGAAGATAGTGTGTTCAACTGTTTTTGATAGTGTGTGTTAAAATTTAAAGGATTAACATTTAGGCCTAAGTGTTTTTGTTTAATATTATTGTACATTTGTGTTCTTTTTCTTCAAAATGGTTAGAAACTATACCAAAAAAAGTAACAAAAAAAAACATATGACAGTGAATCATTTTTAAAAGCCATTGATGAGATTTCGGAAGGTTATTCCATTAGAAGTGTGTCTAAAAAATATTCTATTCCATTTTCTACTCTTTTACACGCTAAAAAGGGAACCAGAAAGACAGGTGAAGGATGTGGACGACCCACAGCAATTCCCTTAGAATGTGAAGAAAAATTAGCAAAATGTTTACAGCTAATGGAAAAGTGGGGTTGGGGATTAAGCAGGAAAGAAGTGTTAGAAATAGTAGGAGAATTTGTTAAAAAAAACAATATAAAAACTCCATTCAAAGATAATGTTCCTGGGGAGGATTGGTTTCTGGCCTTTAAAAAAAGACATAGGTTATCTATTAAAAAACCACAATCTTTAGAGTATGCGCGTAAAAAAGCCACTGACCCTTTTGTTGTCTTTCAGTATTTTGATTTACTTGCAAAAACTATTGAAAAGCTAGATGTCAAAGACAAACCTAATCAGATTTATAACATTGATGAGACAAGTTTCTGCCTGGATGCATCTAAAACAAAAGTTGTAGGAGAAATAAATAAGCCATCTTCAAGAATTGTAAGTGGTCCAGGAAGAGAAAGCACAACAGTCTTGTTTGGTGCTAATGCTGCAGGAGAAAAGCTGCCACCCCTAATTATTTTTAAAGGAAAAAATATATGGGATACATGGATGGCCTCAAAAGAAGACACCTTTCCAAAAACAACATATGCAGCATCTCAAAATGGTTGGATGGAATCTGATATTTTCAATAACTACTTTGAAAAGAGCTTTATACCAAACTGTGTTCCAGAGAGACCAATTCTACTTATTTATGATGGTCACAGCACACACCTTGGAGAGAACATCGTATCTCTTGCTGTTAAAAATGACATAACAATCCTCAAGCTTCCTCCACACAGCAGCCATCTCCTTCAACCTCTTGACTTAGCTGTCTACAAAAGCCTCAAAGTTAGATGGGATAATAAATTGTCAACCTTCCACAGAAAAAATGTAGGCATTAAAATTCCAAAAAAACATTTTGCCACTTTGGTAGGATCAGTGACTACCTTACTCACGGGTATAGCGCGACAAACAAACAAACCAAAGGTCACTGATAAGGAATAGTGCTAATTTTTGGCTTCTTGTGTCAACAAAGATAAGAGCCTGGCGCCACTGTGTCAACAAAGATAATCTCAGTAAATAAAGATATGATATTAATTTATGTACACAGTAAATAAAGGGGGTAATTAGTTATGTAAATAAAGAGTTGTGGTCTTTTAGAGGGCTATCTAATGGACAAAGTTCAACCCGGGTTTGGCACATGATTCATAATACGATGTCACAGCGCGCGATTTTTAAACTATCTGAAATGTAAAATTTCCACTCGGAACGATCAAAGTTCCACTGGGGTTTGGCGCATGATTCATTATTCGACGTCACAAGCGCGGGATTTTTAGAATGTAAAATTTCCACTCTGATCGATCAACGGTCAACTAGGTTTTGGGGCCTGAGTCATAATTCGACACGCGGGACGTTTAAATTATTAGCTATCTTTAAATGAGAGGCGCGATTTTTAAATTATTCGCTATCTTTAAATGATTTATAACGAGCGATTTTTAAATTATATAGAATTTTATTTAATGATTCATTACTTGACGCCATACGCGCTCGCTTTTTAAATTATTATACATTATCTAACTTAAATTAGTCATACGCCCGCGATTTTTAAATTATTGTACTTTCGCTATCGATTGAGTCATAAAGCGCGCTTTTTAAATTATTCGTGAAATGACCACTCGGAAAGTTCAAAGTCCTGGTACACTATGGCGCAAGATTCATCTTACGACGCCACACACCCACACTTTTCAAATTATAAAGGATTAGAATGTTAACTAAGTCATATAGGTAAAATTTTAGATTACTATACTTCCACTATCATAGTTTCCACGATCCCCGCTCCTCTCTCTACTCCCGAAGATATCCGAATATAACCGATGTTTTCCAACAATAGTTATAACTAAGATCGTCTAATATCTAAAAGTATGATACGAATAACTATAAATATAACAGGGAATGTGACACAGATTAAAATACTAGAGGAAAAGTATATTAATTTATTGTTTCCAACAACAGTCCCAATGATTTTTATTATGCCCACTAGTTTACGAAATATATTTAAAAATGTTTTATAAAATAAATCCTATAAATAATTCTAATTCCACCACTTTGATGGAAAAATATAGTCC